>APFE030132870.1:3068-54934 GCA_000404065.3 Pinus taeda
CCCCCCCCCCCCCCCTCTCAGTATTATTTCCAACATGTATACGCTACTTCTGTGAATTAAACTTGCGTATACCTTCAAAAACTACTACAAACATAAATTTTTGAATCAAGTCTGTACCAACCATCAATATACTGAATATCTACTGTCAACTTATAGAGCTCTACACAGGTAGGGACAGAGATCACTTCTTCTCACTTATACAATCAGTCAATCAAATCCCAGCCTCCTTATGCATTCAGTTTTACATTCAAATCTAAGAAGACTTCATTGACAGATAGCAGTAAAACAACAGAATTTGATCAGATAGATCACTCAGATTTGAAACAAAGCTTTTCTTTTGTATATACTACTTGAGAGAACTGAACCTGTGTGTACACGCTCTTTGGCCAAGACAAACTTGAGTACAGATCTGCAAATATTGACTCAGAACTTTGCTGCGATTCCAGACTTTGGACAAAACCAGATCATGATAGATAACAAATAGAACAAGCACAAAGCATCAGATCTAGTCTCAACCAATATCAGATCATTCAAGAATAATTCATTTCAAGTCTCAGGATTCCTGATCCAATCTTGAACTCAAGGTGCACATGAATATTTCAGATCCAGTCCCAAACATAACCCTGCAACATAAAATATACTTAAGATAGAAGTATTCCTTAGAATCTTATTACTTTCACACCTGACCTAATGATCTTTTCCTCCTTATATACTCTTAGGCCTTTCTCAATACCTTGGACTAAAACCACTTAGGACCAATACCTTGGACCAAATACCTAAGGTCACCTTGGACCAAATACCTTGGACCAAAATACCTTGGATCAAATACCTTGGAACAAAAACTTGGTTTTCCAACATGTACGTGCTTTTCTTCCTATGAAAGTGCGTGTATACGTTATACGCTACTTTTGTTTTGTTAACCCGCGTGTATACGCGCCTTGGACAATGTGAACCAACATATACCTTCTTTCTTCATTCTTTGGAGTCTAATCTGTAATCCTTTGTTGTTGACCTGTTGCACTGTGAACTGTCATCTGAGTGAGTTGCCATCAAGGAAAACACTTGTATCATAATTCCAACACCTTACATGCATATTTCATGTGTTGAATACAATAATATTGATCATTATGTAGAGATCACTCTTTGATACTAAAGACGTTGCCATATATTTCTTACCATAATGCATGGAAAACATGAAATATCAATCACATTTGCAACCCACACATTTCTCACACCAAAATAAAGTTACTAAATTTTAAAGCATGAAGCCATTAATTGCCAACCATAATGCACGTAAAACATGAGACATCAATGACATTTGCAACCCACACATTTCTCACACCAAAATAAAGTTACTAAATTTTAAAGCATGAAGTTATCAAAGATACTTGTTGACCAAAACTCAGTAGTCACACATAATAACCAACATGTAAAATCATGTATTAATTCAACTCAACTAGGGATCTATAGCAAAGTTGGCTTAAACTTTATTTAACCCAGTGCATTTTTGAACTTTCTCTTGTTTCTAAAGCGAGATCCTTATTCTAGATTCATTTTTTTTTAAATAACTAAGAGTATGGATTTGATCCTCACTCTAACATGTGGAAATTTATTTAGTTGTTGAAATAATATATTGTTCTTGGGCGACAACAAGGAAGCCAAGGCATAAAATAGTTACACTGGTAGTAATCATATGAGCCAGCTAACTACCTTTATTAAAACCCCATGATGTAAGTTATTGGAAAAACAATATTACTACGCGCAAATTGTCTATTGTCTATATTTAAACTGTCTAAATATCTGGAATTACGAGGATGTCAATCTCTCTGTATTTTGATATTACTACATCCTCTTTATTTTGGTATTACTATGACTTTCTTATGTAGATGTCCAAAGCAACATAATTGACTTGGAATTTACGTGAAATGCTTAACTAACAACACGGTCATCCTAGAAGCTACTTGTGGTAATAATCCAACGCTATCCAAACACATATGAAGAAAGGAAGAAGGTTCACTATCTTTACATATTACCTTTTCCTTTATAATAGGATTCAACCCATACAAAATTTGTTTATCTTGAGAGCTTCAATATTGAGATAGGTGGCACATCTGAGCAATTCCATGTATCGAGCTTCATATTCAAGTATTGTTTTAGTTCCTTGCTTAATATCATGAAACTCATTCAACTTCCTCTCCAAGTATTCTCCAAGTATTCAACGGAAAGGTACTTTTCTCGAAATTGATCTTTTTCAAATCTTCCCACGTCAAGATATAAATGGAATATCTCAATTGGGATTCTAAGGTCCTCCACCATAATAGTGCACTCTCCTTAAGTTGGTATATAGCGAACTTGACCTTTTGGTTTCTAGAATAGTTCTGCAACTCAAAACATTAACGCATATTTTCCAACCAAGATTCTACTACCTCCCCCTTTGGTGGTACCCTTAAAGCTAGGAAGCTTAACTTTTTCCAACTCTCTATGGACATCTCCATGATATGGTACTTCATGTCTTTCTGCTTGAGATGAAGAACCAAGTACTGAAGAATTTCCTCCAACCCTACTAAGACTTTAATCATCTTTTGGAAGAATAACATCATATCCCTCACTTCCCTAACAGATATTTGCTCAAATTCTTTAGCTTGAGAAGATGGATGTGAGACTTCCCTCCTCCTTTGCCTTGATGTTCTCTCCATGATTACTTATCTCGATCATGAAAATTTTAAGTAAATTACTAAAAAAAAATAAAAACCTCTAAATATTAACAGACAAACCCTAAATCCTAAAACCTAAAATAATATTATTATATTTAATAAAATGAACTTAACTTAATTTATTAAACTTAATTTTAATAAATCTATATTATCTAAATTTTAATATTAACTAAATATTATTAAACTAATATTAATATTATTTAAACTTAATATTAATCCTAAACCTAATATTAAAAATCCTAGGTCACAACACAACACATAGGGCTTAGTTCTAAAGAGAAACACTTTCCTTTATCATGCTCTCATTTAGAGTTAAGCCTTGAGATTCTTTTCTTCCGAAACTCACATAGGCATCATCGAATCTCGAGCAATTTTCTGTGTAGGCATTTCTTTCCCACTAACTTTTTTCAAATTCCGTGCAAGGAATGTGAACAGTGTTGACAAATCTGCAAAATAAAAATAGAAATAAAGTTAGAACTAACTTCCAAATCCATACTTCAACCAAAATATTTTAACCAAACACGTGAGTCACCTTCTATCACGAGGCAAGCCTCGTTCTTCACACTGAAACATAGGTGATGGCCAACTGTGTTTTTGACAAATTTCATACAAGCCCGTTGGCGAATCTCCTTGAATTTGTTGCAAAGAAACTAAACATCATAACTAGAAATCCATTTTTTCTTCATGCAAACATCAATATTTATAAGTTATTTTAATGTTTACTGGATTAAAGATAAGTTTATGAGACAGATTGTTTCTTTATATGGTTGATGTATTTTGCCATTTTCCTGTGAAGCCTCACAATAAACCTTCACAGCATCTTCTCGCTAAAAAATTATCCCAAGAGCTAGCTGCCAGAATATCTGCATAACTTTCTTTGTTGTCTTTGGAGGCCTCACATCCTAAAATGACATGTTTTTTGTTTCCATTTTTGAGAAAGAACAAAAAATACATACTCTTTCCTCCCACAGTTCTTTTGGCATTTTCCAACGTCCTATTTCACAACTAAGTTGATGAGAATTGGTCCTTAAGTGAGCAATAAAAATTTCGGTTCTCCAAGAAATATTGGCTTCTAACTACGCCTTTTGTTGACACTGATGAGTGGGATTAAACACTTCAATATGGTACTTTTTCTTTCTCCCTAGCTCCTTATCCCAAGTACACTTGTGGAACTTATCCATAACAAAAATTTTCTCTTTACTGTTTATGGGACACGTGTTAAAGCAAATACCACATTTACTAAACCATTTGTTATTTTGCTACATACAAGTCACATGGCGAACAACTAAATTAACACTATTAAAATGTCGTGTTCAAACAAATGCCCCATTTACTAAACGATTTGTTATTTTTCTGTATCCAAGTTACATGACCACAAACTAAATTAACACTATTAAAACGTATCCAAATTACATGACCACAAAAATTCCACTTGTCCTAATATCTCTAATCAACTTTAACAAATGACAAAATAAATGATATTTAATTTAATGTGTTATTCTTTGTTTTGATGCTGAAAACCTATTCAAATATTTTTCTTATGATCTTTCTTCTAATCTATTGGATGTTGTATATCACTAAAAATATTCTCATGAAATCAAATCTTATCTATCTACTTATTAAAAAATCAAAATTCCTGGAATCCCATACATAAGTTAATATAGATATCTAATCAACATAATTATATAATTGTAAGTAGAATTCAACTTAAAGATTAGATTTCTAAAGCATAAGTTAATATAGATATCTAATCAACATAATTATATAATTATAAGTAGAATTCAACTTAAAGATTAGATTTCTAAAGTATAATCATGTTGAAGATTCAAATAGTATATTTCATTTATTCACAAACCAACATAATATAGAAATAATTGAACACAAGAATCCAAAGGATCTAATTGGTATATTTCATTAATTCACAAATCAATAAAAAGTATAAAGCAATGTGCCATTGCATACGAGATCACAATGATTAAACTAGGGTAATATTTTATCAATTTATAAACCAACAGAATATAAAAATAATTATGCATGGAATTCAAAGTATTCAATTGGTATAATGTAGCACTAAAGTCAAAATCATATTGGCTTGGTATATAGGAATCAATCGTTGAGTGTGTATTAATTGTTTGGACGTTTTTTCATATTGCACGGTTTAATCTATGTTTCAATCACAAAAAATGAATTCCAATTATTTTTTTAATTGATTGTTTTGATATTTTTCACATTTTACAGTGTAATCTATGTTTCTTTGATCGGACAAAAAGATTTGAAGTCTCATTGTTGGCTTTGCTCTCTTTAAGACATATTTTTCAAGAGATTCACACTTATATCTAAAGTTTCATATATCTTCAAGATTTCCAAACTTTTATATTTCTTCCATCTCCGCACTTTATCTAAAATTTCCTTTCTTCCAGTTTTCCAACCTTTTATATTTATTCCCTCTCCACACTTCCATCCAAAGTTTTAACATATATATGTCTATGTAAGACCGATTAACGCTAGCATTACTTCATAATGTTTTATGTGAAAATACTTTGGGTGTATAAATGTTATTCTTTGTCACATTATAATAATCACTGCAACATTATAATAATTACTGCAACATTATAATAATGACTAGGTATTGTTTCCATCCTCTCTTGTGACTAGCTATGAATGTTGACATGTGGTTGTTGCCATGTCGGTCTACTCCTCAGCTATCCATAATAATATCAAGGAACTACTCCAACCCTGTGTGGTAGGTGTAGAAGGAACTATTCTTATCGTGTGCGGTAGGTGGCCTTTTGCAATAGCAAAGGAAGTCATTGACCTTGCCTTTCATGGTATCTGACTTCCATACCCTATTTTTCATCTAGCTTCCATACCACTCTCCATTCTTCTACTTTTCATTTGGTTCATCACCTCTCTGCATATTGTCATCACCTCTTTGCATATCAACTCTCTACATATCACATTTCAACCATGGTGACAATTATCTGTTTCACCCATCAACAAATGATAGTGACATGTGAGCTTTGTTAAAAAAATAAATCAAATATGATAAACTTCATCAAAATTTATTTTCAATCATATGAATCAATGCATTTAGAATCTACACGTATTGATGCTTTTTGGCCCTCTAGGATGGCATGGAAGTAGCAGTTAGGATAGACATTGGTGGTCTTGTTTTAAAGGAGTTATTTCAGGTTCAGTTTCTTGAATGGCTCTTTCTTTTACATTGTATGTTAGTTTTATTACAAGTAGGTAAGGTGAGTAGATGTAGTTGAGTTTTTATCAATTAAGTTAGTCTCTATAGCTAGTCAAATGGATATATACAATAGAAATTGCCATAGGAGGGTTTCAAGGTAGATAAAAAAAAAATCATTTCCCAAAGGATCGTTGCTAATCACCTTGTGAATAACCTGCAAGTCCATTAGCAACAACATACCAGTTATGTCAATACACATTAGATGGGTAGTTTTCACATTCTTGAATATTGTTTGTTAATCATAGCATAGACATGAATTGTCAAGAAATTATATTTTTAAGGTTTCTATAATTCGAGGGGGGAAGAATTGGGTTTTGATCCATACCTAACACTATGACTGGCTATGGCTTAGGATGCATTTTTGGCTTAGGTTGGCTGGTCCAGATCCACTAAACTGAGAAAACCTAGAAAACAACCATTTAATCAATAAAAAACCTCTAAGGATAATATACTGGGGCATGGGGTCTTACATTGGTATGACTGCAACACTACTCATCCCAATTCTCTTCCTTGTTCCAATTTCTAAGTTGCTTGAAATGAAAAATCCCTTATCTATTAACTGAGACAACACTTTGATGCTTACCTCTTTTGAGAGAGATTTATGGTGCATTATGCTACAACACAACCTCATATCTAGTGGTAAGATAAACAGATGAAACCCCATTTTGCTTGTGCTCAAATATTTGTATCCGAGCAATTTATTGTTATAGAGACGCAAATATACTCGTTTGGAGAGTCTTACGAGCTTTGATGGAATGGAACCAATTAAATTATTTTGAAACATGCATCCATATGTGTCAACACCCATAGGTTTCCTAATGAAACTGAGATTATACCTGAGAACTATGATGAGGATTGGGGCCAGGTCGAGGCAAAAGCTTTGCGATAAATCCAATACCTTGAACTTTTCTAGATTCTTGAGGTTAGCCAAGTTGGTACGAATGAACTAGTTGAAACCAATGCATAATTGTTCTAAGTTGCTCTAGAATTCGAAGGGATTTGAGCTTTGATGTCACGTTCAAGACCATACCCTAGATATAATTCTGGCTAATGTTAAGAACTGTTAGGTTCAGTCATCTCCATTTTTTCAGGGTTATCCTCTGGTTCACCTTATTGTTGTCTAGCAAAGCTTTTTCAGGTTGAGGAACTCACAAACGAAGGCTGAGAAGCTCCCTGTCATCTTCATGTTGTCCAAATTCATAGCCAAGAAGAAGCCCCCAACACATCATATTCCCTTTCACCAACAAGGAATATGATCTAACAGCCTCGGCTTATCTAGGAAATTGCCCAACTCTTCCATTTTGCATATGAAGCCTAGCATTGTTACCACCTTGATATTGCTTACAACATAATACAAACTGAATAAAAACTACAACATAGTACAAACTGAATAAAAACAACAGAATCCATCTCATGCCTCGAACCATGGCCATTCTCTCACCAAAAAACATAACATCCATCCGCTAAATTACAATAACCAGTCGAAGCAGATGGTTCTTCGTAATAGAAACATATGTTATGTACAAAAGTGAGATTAGACAAAAATAAGTCACGACATAACTTTCAAGTTGCATGATATGTCAGGTGGTAAAAAACACATATGATGGTAGATACGTTTGGTACTATATATGTAAATTGATATATTGTCCACTGACACTTTCTGGTCGGAGACCATGACACTATTTTCATAACTGCACACATATTGACAAGTTTTAGGAATGGTGGTTACATGATATTCTCCATATCCTTGTTAATTTTTTTCTTTACTGCCATGTGGAATTGTTTTCATATGGATTTATTCATAATCCTTGAAAGTCAAACAATATTTTACTTTTTAATATATTAGTTTTCATAAATTGTAACATATTTTATGGTAAAAATTGTTATATAAAAAATATATTTATTATGAAAATTAAAATTGTTGTTCGATAGAGACAATAAATCAAGGCAAAAATAATTCACTTATGTTACTTTCATAAATCATGACAAACCTGGGTCCTTCAATCTATCGTACTTTCACATTTAAATTAATATCCTTGCACCTTTGAACCTGATATGAGTATGGTCAATTGATTGTTTTCCATGGCAAACCACTAGAAACAT
Organism: Pinus taeda; assembly: GCA_000404065.3. Taxonomy (NCBI): domain Eukaryota; kingdom Viridiplantae; phylum Streptophyta; class Pinopsida; order Pinales; family Pinaceae; genus Pinus; species Pinus taeda. Next base: position 11,139 of record APFE030132870.1, read on the forward strand.
ATCTTATTTTGACTGATCAAAATGGCTATGTTTATGTTGAATGAGATGTCATATGTTTCTTTGTGCACCATAGTTAATCAAGAAAATCTCTCGCCACATGGTAGAAATAGTAATCCACACATGGTGGAAATAGTAATCCACGCATGTAAATTTTTGTTTCCATTTACGACATATACAGATCGTAAGGCTATGGGGCTCTGAAATTTAATGATAATTGTAAATGACGTTGTTGCTTTAGACTAATATTTTCAGTCCAATCTAAACACACTTCAACAGAACGATACAATGTTAATTATTTATCTATTTATGTGGCAGGTATGACATCTGCAATGCAAATCTTGTTAAATTTACAATCTAGATGAATGGAGAAACAATGACGTGCACATGGTAAATATTTAAAAATTAGAATTATATTAGAATTTTATGATATTAATTTTGTTAATGTAAAAGTTTATATAAATTTGGAAAGATGTGCATATTTTAAATTATGTTATCACTGAAAATAAAATAAATTTCTTTTAGAATTGAGATGCAAATGTGAAAAAGTCAAATATATTTATATATTTTTTTGTTGCTTAAATCTGTTTCAAGGACTCTAAATTTGAAGCTTGTTCTCCTTGCATCAACTTGTCATGGTATTTCTTCTTTCCTCTACTTGTTAGTTAGAGATTGTCCCATCGATTGTCCATCCTGGTAACTCCAATGGGTTATCTTATAATGGAGATCCTCATGTTATAATGGAGTTGTATACAAGGAACTAATATATGGGAGAAGAATGAAACTGCTAAGCTTGAGACGAAATCATCATTTCACAACAGTCTTCAATAAACCAATCTCTTTAACAATCACCAAAAGAAAATTAAGTTTACAACAACCATCTAAGAATAGGGTGCAATTTTTCTTTTTCTTTTGTTCAATTATTCCTTTTATAGGTTTTGTGGCTCAAACCATTTATCCATATCATTAAAAAAATACAATTTACTAAACTAATTGATTATTATTACTCACACATATCTCACTCACATTTACAAATTCACAATTAATTACTTATTTAAAAATATAAAATAATGATTTACCCTCACCCAGCTTTTCTATTTCTTATTCTTGCTCTTATGCACATGCTTTATCTCCTCTTCATTTTTATTTGATTGGACACACATAGAGTTATTATAGCTTTATATTAACTCCTTTTAATTTCTCCCAATCCACATTTCTTTTCCCACACTTCAGTTTAAAATTGAATTGTTTGTTCATATTTCTTCTCATTGATTTAAGGGTGCACTAGTGATATTTCAGTTAAATGAATTTATTTTATTTTCATTTCATGGACATTATAAAATATATTTAGTTTTTAACGAATTTTGATTAAACTAATGTATTTCTCTTTGTTATGAGATATTTAATAATCTATAGGCTCAATCATATTATTATTTAATTAATAAAGTCTTTCCTAATATTAAGATGTATAAATTATTTGATTATTCTTTTCATATTAAATCAAATGCACTCATCAATTAAATTTAACTTGGGTGGGAGGGTGAAATGTTGTTTTCCTTTCCATCTAGGTTCAATTCTTGTATGCGACATGTTGGTATCTTAATGAATATTTCTTCTAACAACTTCGAGCTTGTTATTTGAGTAGTCTCTTGAGAACCAATACATGTGTATTTATCATATGAAATATGAAGATATTTCTCATGGAAAAAAAGTGCACATGTTAAAGAAATGATAATTTATATGTCACTAATAAACCATTTTCAATATGTAATTGACAATTTATAACCAATATCAAGAGTGACATGTTTCTCCATGCCCTTCAAGAGTTACTTTTCACTATCAAGGTTGTCATGTGTATGCATGCCTTTCAAGAATCCAACATTTTTGGTGAGGAAAACAGTGCAACTACTAAGACCATGTTATCCTATTTTTTGTCACTTTTATTTAGAGATTAATGGTCATAGGGGAAAAAAATATAGCATGTTATTGTGTATCCCTTAGCTAAACTTCATGAGCAACCAAATTCATAACCTATTGATACAACAACAAACAATCTCTAGGTAAAATCTTCATCATTTTTTCAACCCAAGTCGTGAAAATGAGTGCTAATAGGTGGAAAAATGAATTTTGTTCCTCCTCTCTTGGTGGTACCTTGTACATTTCCATACAACTCCATTACCAATATGTGAAATGTTTGGAAAACATGTTTTTTTGTGTCTCCACACACTACAATCATTGCATCAAATTGTTGCATAATTATAATCAAAGCATACAATTAACCATAAAATATATTATAATACCTTGATTCAATCAAAAGCTTAATATAATATTGATGCTATCACAAGTACATGTACACTTGTAGTTTTTTTATCACAATAGCCAAATCATCAATGACATCTAAAAGTTAATGTTTTAAACATTTTCATTTCAAAGAGTCATAATCGTATGGATTTACCATGTCAATTATGCCATATCAATTTATATTCAATCCACCCAGATTATTTTTTAAATGAACACATCCAAAATCATCACTTAAATCCAATCAAATAATCAAAAGTTTGAGTTTCACTATCATAACTACGTTATTTGTAAATAAATTCCCTCCAATAATAATATTTAGTATGTTAAACTAGTAGAAACAAATTGGGCACTACAAAATGAAATAGGAAAAATAAAGTAGATTAAATACAAGCATTATATTTAGAGTCATTGATCACCTTTATTCTACATTGTAGAAGCACAACACTAATTTTGTATGGAAGAGAGAGAAGATATTTTAGAGAAATTCATATACTTTCAATCACAAATGAGGATGGCAGTGCTTGGCACTTAAACAATTAATGAAATATCATAGTTGCTAATAAAGGGTGGAGATCTTTAGTATTCACTAACATGATAGGAAACTGTGTTGAACATTTGCAAATGAATCCAATAGATCAAGTTCTTTCATGAGGCCTCATGGTGAACTTTAAATATATTCAACAACAACAACAAAAAACTGTCATGTAAGTTAGAGTGATAGTAAGCATTGATAATTGCATAAATATATGGTCAAAATTCTTTAATAATACTTAGGCACAAGAATTCATCACAAAAATGAAAAGTGATGAGTGATACCATATATTGCATATAAACTTTTAAGAACTTCATATGACAACAACAATCAAAGTGATAAATGATATCATATATTACATACAAAATTTTAGGAACTTCATACAACAACAATAATCAAAATAAAGAAGTTGTACTGTAAACTTTATTTTTTATGAAAGTGAATGGAAAAGAGTTTACCCAAAAGCTATGCAAATGAATAAGAAAAAAAGAGTTATGAGAAATAAAAGAGAGATACAAAAACAAAGAGGAATAGGTTCTGTAATGGAAAAGTGATGATGAATCCTCTAGTTTTACTTTTTAGTATTTAGAAAATAATATGATCCTAAAGGCTTTAGGGAGACCCCAACTCCTAGCTTTTATTTATAATTTCTTCCAACATTTCCTTTTTTTATCTTCTTTTGGTAGATTTAGTTTTTCCCTTTTTTGTGTGTAACTATATCCCAAATAAAAGTAGAGGTTGAGTGATCTGTAAATTGCCATAGATATTCTACTAGACAACTCGTCACAACAGTCTGATAAATTATTCTGAAAAATATGAAATCTACATTATGAGGATGTATTTCGCTTTAGATTTCTGAATATGTAAATTACAGTTTATTGTGTTATGCAAAATGTAGAAAATAGAGAATAGTGAAATAAATTAAACTCGAAAACCATGATTGGCACAAGATATATCTTGGGAAACCCTTTCGCGAGAAAACTCAGCTGGAAGGTGAGACCACTTTTCTCTCTTTCTCTGAATAAAAAATTGTTGTGAGTACAAAAAAGTAAGGTTTGTGGCTCGTGGGCTACTACAGTGCATACATCCTCTCTATGTTCTCTCTCCCTATCCCTCTAGTTTACTCTGCTCATTTATGGAACAAATGCACTGGAAAATAATGGAATCCATTTTCCTCCTAGTGGCCCAATTATAATACAACATGATAGCCTACTAGTGGGTAGGCTTGACTCCATCTTCTCTTAACTAGAGTTACAAAATGGACTCTTCTATATTATTCTTCATCATGATCATGTTGCTAGCCCATTTTCCTTGAGTAATGGAGGATAATGTGGCATCCTCTCGAATTATAGTGGTGTGAACAGGAAGGTCAACTTTTGAGTGGCATAACATTTGCATACATACTCTAATTAAGGTGATTCTTGTGTTGTTGGAAAGGTATTTGTGTGTAGAATAGAAAAAAAGGTGCAACGTTAAATAGATAAATTTGTACCCCTAAAAACCTATTTGATTCCTCTAAATAGTCCTAGAATATTTTAGCCCCCAATTTTCCAAACTAGGTGCCACTAATAAAAATGGTCCTATGAGTTGATTCCTCAATTTTTTCCACTCTAAAAGTATTAAGATGGATGAAAAAAATATAATGATCCAATATAGATCACACCTCCCCATTTTGGGATGCTTTTGGTCACAATAATCTTCTACTAAATGAGGTAAGGAAAATTTCCATCCACCTTCTCTCAGTGGTTGAAGAAAGCAAAAGTTTAGGTGTTAAAATTTTCACATGGTATAATTTTGCACAGTTTTTTTTCGAAAAGAAAAAGATTCAAATTTCAGTTTTTCTTCCACCCACATTTTTTAGGATAAAATTATTTTACACAAGAACTTACCAATATTTTCTAGAAACTATATAAAATCCTTAAAAATTTGAATCTTTCACAAAAATATTGCCAAACATTTTATGGTTGGCATTTTAAAATTATTAATATTCGCCAAGGTTTCCACACTTCAATATAATTATGGATCCTTAAAATGTTCTCGGGCTAAAATGCATTTGAAAAGTATGTCATATGGTGGAGCTAACTCCAAACTATACTGATTTTCTAGGAATGTATTATGTGAACAGTCCCAATTTTTTGGGGATGTATTATGCCATTTGTTCCACTTTTTCCAAAAAATTTGTAGCTTTTGATACTTACCATAATCACAAGATTCTTGCAATGCAACTTTTCATTACCTATATTGCTTTGATGGGGTTTCTTGAATAGAAAAAACATTTGCTTAAGGATTTTCCTCCTTTGTGTGCCTTTCCATAAAGTTTGTTGTTATCTTCCAAGAGTATGGAGCAATAAGTTTACATGTTCAATTGAAAAAGGTTGCATTATCAACCTATATTTATTATTATTTCCATATTTAAACCTAGATGTTCATTCTAGCATTTTCTAGATTGTATTTTTTTCTAAATAACACCAACCTATAGTTTGTCCTCAATAGAAATTTCTCTAAAAGGGATTAAATTTTTCTCAATTTCTTTAACTAGCACTTCCATAGTTTCAATCTATTCATCAAAATACATGATGACCCATTGGCACTTATTAATAAATTCAACCCTTCTAAGTAGGATTATTCATAAAGTATGGAATGTGTGGGAGCCAATAGTCTAAATACATGCTTCTCCATACTCTTTCATATGCTATAATTTTGTATCTCTCCAATTTTCTACCTCAAAAAAAGTTATTGATGGTATCTACACCTCTACATCAAAGTAAAATTTGGAGTGACTCCAATTTCAATGTGGCCCTATAGCAACTAGTGATCATTCTCTACCACTACAAAATAAAGAGAGAGATGCAAGAACCATTCAACCAATAATTGTGCACCATCCTCACAATTTGAAATAGGGCATATTTGATAACCTCAACCTCGTCAATAATTTAAACAAGTTCTTCATTTTCACTAGCACATTTTGGAAGTGGAGAATTATCCTTTAGCATTATACAATTGTTGTCTCAAGTTCTCTTCCTTGTTTTAGAAATGATTCTACTAGTAGTACCCAAAAGACAACTTATATTGTTGGAGGGAAAATGAAACCTTGTAGTGATTACACCTTCCTTGCCTTCCCGAATTCTAGCATCAAAGTCTACAAACCCCCTCCTAAAAAAAATAAACATGGTCTTGATAGTTGTGATCATGCATGTTGTTTTTATCAAATAAGTATATATTCTCCCAATAAATATTGAACCTTGTTTTTCCTTATCGAATATCATTAGTTTGATACCTAAATTCCATGTACACATCATCTCATAGTACTATTGTGGGACCATAAAAATTAATGGTCATTATCAGTAACAAACCATACATCATTGGATGTTGTTGGGCCCTTCGTTTTGGGGACAAAGTTTTGTCATGTTTGACATTTTGACTATATTTTTACCAAATGTGACCGATGGAAAGTCACAGAGAAGGCAGCCAAGGAAGGAGAAGGAATCCGCTAAAATCTGGTAGTTGTGGAAGATCAGCCAGGGAAATTAGGGTACATGCAGTCACAGCCAAGCTAAAACGTTCATTAACAATAGAGAAAGCAATCGTGACCAAGAAACAAAAGCAGCGAGAAAGGAAATGGTAAATCATACAAGGAGGAAAGAAGCAGTCCGAGCAAGTGGAGTGCTTAAAAGCTGAAGGAAAATCCAAAACAAAAGCGAGAGAGAGAGAGAGAGAGGGAGAGGAGTGTACTGAAATATTGTCATGGAGCCTATTGGGCTCTGTAATCACCTAGCTTCATATTATATCGTATTCCTAGTTCTTGTTTTGTGGAGAAGGCATCTGAGCCTAAATGTAATGATGTAATGTTGGTTGAAATTAATGGAAGAGAAAGTTGTAGGGATATTTGATGGCCTACTTGTGTTGGTTTTATATGACTCCCTTTAAAATTTTATTGTGAATGCATGTGTGTATTCTATGTTCTTTTGGATGCTTTAGTTGTTTTCTTTTGTAATGACTACATGTCTAATGTCACAGTTCTAAGTTTGAAGAGTTTTGGTAGCCTTTGTGTGATTCCTCACGGTACTTGGTTCCAATCACTTAACTAAGTAAGGTCGCAGTGTGCCTCAAGTGAGACGCCTTGTTCTTCTTGAGTATGGTAAAAATGCCAGTGCTACGCTAGACCACGACAGATTCTTTGTTGTCCCTTATTCTCGAACCTAGGGTCTCTACCTATCCACCAATGTTTCCTCCAAAAAATGGTTCCATTGTCAGGACCTAAAATCTTCCAAAGGGATTTGGAATATGGTGTCAAGAATAGTTAAGAAGGACTTGAAAGATTGGTGGCATGAGAAAATAGAGCGGGTTTCCTCCCAACAAGCACAACTCTGTTATCGAAGTGTGAATCAATTGAAGGAAGAAATTTTGTAGCCGAAGCCTGCAAGCGATTAGTACGATATCTTCTGGTGCAAGTTCCCAGAAGACCTCTACAATTGGTTGCAAAGGCTACAAATAAAAGAAAATATCGACAGCCTAATTTGATCTCCTTGTACCTCGACCCAAGTTGATCTTGTTTAATTACATCGGCTCAACACGGACTTGACTCAAGTTGTTGACTTCCGAGTGCAGACCACTCTAGAAGGGTATATTATCAAGTTTGTTGTGGAGGGCCATCAATCCTTCTCTAAGGCTGAAGTTGTATTTAAGTCAGGGCTATGAGGGAAACTGTTGAAGGAAATCCAATTATGGATTAGATTTTTAATGGTAGAAGAGAACTTATTGGTGTTCCAGGGCCCACCCATGGCAGCTTAAATCTCTGGTACTGGGGGAAGGACCTAAGGGGAGGAATGCTACCTGGTTGGGACTGTGAAAATATTGGAGAAATGGATGCGGATAACTTCTGGAAAGCTAGTGATATGAGAACGAAAAGGTGAGCATAGATAAATAAATAATGGCGGGAAAAAGCTTTGCAGAAGATCTATAGATGGAAAAAGGAGCTACACCAAGTAGGAGAGGTGTTAAGCAGTCCAAAAGCAGGAGAAGGAGAAAGAACCCAGTTAAAGTTGTAGAGCGATTGGGATGATGCTAGAGTGAAACCAGATTAGATAGGAGAGGTTGAGACTGCCACAGTGACAGAGGTTAAGAGAAGTAGTAGAGATTTCGCTCTGCCGGCAGAGATGGGAACGCCAAATGAATCAGGCCCTACAGGTTTCAAGGAAGGCCCAAATGATGACATTCATTTCACTATGAGGAGATTGTTTTCCGAGAATGATGTGTCTCCCACGGGTAGTGATTCATTTCCCATTAGCTTAGGTAGTACCTCCCCCAACCTTCCCTTGGTACTTTATCAAACCCTAGTCACTTTTTATCTAAGATAGTTAAAGTTATAAATATCCACAGCGTACACACTACCTACAAGGTTGGTTCCTCTAGTGGTAGAAATATTAATTGTAGTTTGGGCCCCCAAGGATCATCACAAATGGGTTCCCAAGGATTCATACTTGTTCCACTACTTCAATCATGTATGGCTAGTAACATGGCAGGATTCTTTACTCGATAACTTGAATTCTCTAAGAAAGGAAATGAATATGTCGAACAAAATGGGTACCTGTCTGAGGCCATTTAGAGAGCTCGCCAAAATCCATATGCCATGAAGCTTATTGGACTTCATACCACTCTTCGAGATAGGGTACTGAGATGGTTCATCAAGTGGTCCACATTACAGTAGAATCCGACGATAGATGAAGTCTGATGGGAGTTCGTTCAAGAGTTTAAACTCCCTAAAACTAACTAGCAGGGATTATCGAAACTATGGGAAATTAAGCATAGGGAAGGAGAAATCACCTGGGAGATGATGCAAATATTTAAAATTTTTATTTCAATATAAGGTATCCTATCAATCCCAATTGTCAGCGAGATTGGTTCATCAAAGCGCTATTGCCACTTACCCACACGTCGCTGACTCAACAAAAGATTGATACTTTGCAAGACGCCCTAGAAGAGGTAGCCTAAATTGAATCCATGGTAGGATACCCACATGAACATCGAAGAGGGATGGTCTCCCACGACCCCACTCTCATAGGATTGCAACATCAAATCATTAATCTGATAGAGAAGCTAAGGGACATGTAGCTAATGTGACCTTCACGACTACACATATGGTGTACCAACTGCCATATTGATGGGCATCACGCCACGAAGTGCCCAAGACTAAGAGGCCTTAACACTCCCTCCGTACCGATGGGGCCTTCCACATATTTACCTTCCACCAGAGTTATGCAGGTTGGTACATAAAGGTTATATACAGGGCACACGCAGTTCCATGCCTTTTCTAACCAGTAAAGTGCAACTCCTACCGAATATTGTGAAATCTGCAGGACCTATGGGAATCTCCCTTGTCTCTGTCCAATTTTACAGAAGTATTCAAATGTCCCAAACAATGTTTTATGTGAGTTATGTGGTTCACCTACTCACCACACTGATCAATGTAGAGCACTAGATGCCCTAGCTGATCAGCTCGATCATTCTACTTACAGGATCAATGAAGCTCCTTAAGGACGATGAGGTGGAGGAATAAGGGGGGAAAGAACAAGAGGTAGAGGTCTGATCCATTGTTACAATTGTGATCAAGAGGGGCATATTGCAAGAGATTGTCTACTACCCAGAAGACCCTAGTTCTCTCAGTGTAGGGCCAACACGCATGCAACAGAAGATTGTCCAGAGCTAATTTCCAGATGGGAAGAGTGCAACCGCCAACGAGAGAAAATTTAATTAATGTCGAACCAAGGTAACCTTAGACAACTTCCCTTTCAAACATTAATATAGTCACTTGGGGAGGCAAGAAGACCAAAGATAACTTTGGAGCCACTGAACAACCAAGAATCATAAATTTGGCCTCATCTAAGCATTCATATGACTCCAGCCAACAGAAGCAATACTAGCAAGAGGCCAAAGAGAGTTTTAACAAATTGACTCCAATTGTTGAGCCCCAAGGTGAACAATCAGAGCCTTCAAAGGCTAGGAGCCCGAAACTATCACAACTTCACTCCCAAGATATAACATAATGGTTCAGGTTGTTTCCACAAATTGTGAATGATGAGAAAATTTTCAGACAGTTGTGGGAAAATCTCAATACTATTTTCAAATATGGGGCGACCGAAGAAGGACGCATATCACCAATTTACCCAAAAGACACTCCATACGGGTGAATAGGAACAAGAAAATGACAGGGAGGGAATTTTGAAGTGATGCCCAGATGGCAAGATTCCAAATCAAGGATACAATGCTAGACTTGGGTTCAGATGTGAATATCTTACCGAGGAAAACCTGGGAAGCCTTGGGAAGGCCTAAGTCAGAATTCTCTCTGATTCAGTTATGCATGGCGAATCAGTATTTCATCCTCCTAGTTGGACATCTGGAGGATGTAGAAGTTGACATAGCAAGGGTAAAGACTTATGCTGACTTCAAGGTAATAGATATTATGGGAGACAAAGACCGTTATTTGATATTGCTAGGAATAGATTGGGCCTTTGAAAAATATGTTATAATTGATCTAAAGAGAAAAAAAATTTACCTTTGAAGTGGAAGGAATTAGGGTAATGCAACCACTAGACCCCTATCAGGGGCCAAGGTTTACCGAGCCAACGGATGACTGAGAAGAACATGAGTTGTTGGACTAGTTATATCGGCTAACAACAAGAAAAAGGGAAGACTACATTAATCCTATGGCAAGAGGTTCGATGAGCTGGAGAAGTGATCAGATCTTTGAAGTTGGATCTAAGGTTGCATGGGATGACTGGAAGTAGGGCAGACATGAGATCAACACTAGGCGCTGCACCACGATCCATCGTATCCACTTGGGTTGGTACTGAGGTACGAGAGTTTCGTATTTTTAATGGTATGGGTTTTGTTATTGATTTTATTAATGAAGCTGCTTCAACCATCTCAAAAATACACAAAGTGCCCTTATTGGACGTTGCCCTCCAAGCGATGCTAGCAAGGTGGTGGGGCTCTCACCACAATCATCTCAGAGGGTGGTAGGAGGTTAAGACAACATTGATGGCTAGATTTGGGTATTCAAAGGAATTCCCTCCCAATTTCACTAAGTATCAAGGGAATACTGACCCTCATCAACACATACAAGATTGTAAAGCCAGATGGATTAGAGAAGGACTTCTGGAACACTTGTGGGTGCATAGCTTTGTCCACACTCTGTGAACATTTCCGTAGAATTCTTATGTAAAGGAGGAAACAAGAAGACAAACCAGTGAATGGGACCATATGGCAACTCAATTTATCAATGATTTTTCCTTCACTGATGATGACAAGAGGATAACAACTACTATGGAATTCGTCAAAGGGGAGAAGAGTGTCGAAGAAGGGCCTGTAACTATTGGTTTGTAGTTACTACCTCCGAAGTTGTGGAAACACAATATCGGTACTGAGGAGAAGCCAAAATTAGCTTCGATCAGAGACTATTGGGATGAGCAGACTACTAAAGAAACCTTCAATCTCCTAAGCGAATACAAAGACGTGTTCCCTTCATCTATTGCAGAGCTTAAAGGGATTAAGGGGGATCTAGGTGAGATGAATATTGTGCTTAATCCAGATGTGAGGCCAGTGAAGCACCGACCATATAGATTGAATCCAAAGGTCAAGGAGAAGGTGAAAAGGGAAATTGACAAAATGTTGGCAGCTAGGCTTCTTTTTCCAGTCGACGAGACTGAATGAGTCAGTCCAATTTTCATACAAAACAAAAAATACACTGAATAAATATGGTTATATGCGAATTACATGAGTCTAAACAATGCATGTGTTCATGACCTTTTCCCTACCCCCTTCAGCGATGAAGTCTTAGACAATGTGGCATGTAACGAGGCCTACTCTTGTACAGACAGATTCTCTGGTTACCACCAATTCCAAATTGCAGAGGAGGATAATAAGAAAACCACATTCACGACTAAATGGGGGTCTTGTGCTTACCATGTCTTTGGACTCAAGAATGTGTCGGCCATGTTTTCAAGGATTGTAATTGTTGCCTTCTGAGACTATATTCACAGGTTTCTAGAGGTTTACATGGATAATTGGATAGTCTACAATTTATTAAAAAGACACCCCAATTTTCTACGAGTGATGTTTGATCGTTGTAGACAGCTACAAATCTCATTAAACTTGAAAAAGTGCATTTTCCATCCCTTTTGGAACACTTCTAGGGAATATAGTCTATAAAGAGGGAGTATGTGTTGATCCTGCTAAGGTTTTGGTAATCCTGAATATTCCCCTGCCAATAAGTGTTAAGCAGCTGAGATCCACCCTCGGCCACACAGGATATTACCGTAGGTTCATCCGCGACTATGCCTCAACCATTGCACCACTAGAAAAGTTGTTGATGAAATCTGAAAGGTTGTCATGGTCTGGTGAATGTGAAGATACTTTTAATATATTAAAGGAAAAGTTGGCAAGCGCACCAATCCTGGTATATCTGGATTGGAATAAGCAATTCCATGTCCATATCGATGCATTGGAAATTACTTTGGAAGTTGTTTTGGCTCAGCTCGAAGATGGCAACCTCAATCACCCAATCTACTTTGTTAACTGAAACTTTTCCATGACAGAAAGGAACTATACCACAACTAAGCGTGAAGTGCTTGTGATGGTGTACTCGCTACAAAAGTTTTGGCATTATCTTTTGGGGGGGCATTCAAGTTCTTTACTGATCACTTTTCCCTGAAGTACTTAGTGAATAAGCATGTACTCAAAGGAAGGATTTGCAGACAGCTTCTATTGTTCGAGGAGTTCACATTCAAAGTAATCTTTGAGACAGAAAGGTTGAACATGGGTCCTGATCATCTTTCCTGATTAGAGTTAGGTGAAGTTGGGGGGTCAGTCGATTATCAACTGTCAGATGTTGACCTGTTCCGAGTTGAGATCATACCAGATTACATGGAGGACATTGCATTATTCCTAGCCACGGGAAAATGCCCAGAGGAGTACATGACAACATAGTGAAGGCACATGGTAGTTTGAGTTGTAGACTATTAATTGATCGCAGGACAGTTGCACAAGATGGGCCTTGACCAGATATTGTGATGGTGTGTTCTTGACCATGAGAAACAAGATGTACTATGGGAATGCCATTTGGGATTTATGGGTGGAACTATGAGTGGAAAGGCCACCGTGAGAAAAGTGCTATAGGCAGGACTTTGATGGCCCACACTTTTCCAAGATGCAAAGCAATACGTCCAGAAATGTGATGTTTTCCAATGTGTGGGAAATCCATCGCACCAGGATGAACTTCCCTTGGAGCTGGTATGGGCACTTCAGGAATTCGAGAAATGCGTGGTAGACTTTGTGGGGCCCATTAATCCACTAGTGCGTCGCTCCCATGCCAAGTACATTATCACTACCACAGATTACATTACCAAATGGTTGAAGCTACACCAATTAATGACTACATTGTAAACACTGCCACCAAGTTCATATTAGAAAATATTATCACTTTGTTTGGGTGCCCTTGAAGCCTCATAATTGACCAGGGGATCGACTTCATTAATGAGACTATCACCTCGTTGTTGTAGAAATTTATGATCTAGCATCATAAGAGTAACCCATATCACCCCTAGTTAAATGGCACTATGGAAGATTTTAACAAAATCCTAGAGAGAGGCCTCACCAAGATATTCTCTTCTAACTGAGACAACTGGGACAAGCGGGTGCCGACCACATTATGGGCCTATCATACAACCATAAAGCGCTTGCACAAGTATACACCCTTTCATCTTGTTTATGGACGAGAAGTCATAGTACCAGCCAAGTTAATCATCCCTAATATTTTCATTGCATAGACCACAAAATGGTTAGACGAGATCTAGGAGTTGGACGAAGCTAGATTCTTGGTGGATTTCCACCAAAATTTTGATAAGGAAAGGACGAAAGAATGGCACGACTGACACATAAAGCGGAAATCCTTTGCAATGGATGACCAGGTTCTCTTATATGACAGTAAGTTCCTAAAACATCCTGGAAAGTTGAGAATGCATTGGGTAGGACCATTCATTGCTGTAGAAGTAAAAGAATCAGGAGCTATCAAAATTGTGCAACTGGATGGAGTCCTATTACCTGGCTAGGTAAATGGTGCATGCCTGAATTCCTTACATGGCATAATTGGTTCCACATCAAATTAATTTGATCTTTGAAAGGGGATTGAAGTTAGGTCTAGGTAGAGTCAGTCAATTATTTTAGTTGTGTTAGTCTCTTCAATTGCATCAACTATTTTAGTTTGTTAGTTATTTAAATCATGTCAGTTACGAATAAATTTATGCTTGCTATTTTAGTCGCATCAGGCACCAATAAAGCTATGTCTTCTATTTTAGTTGTGTCAATTGAATGCCTCCCTCCACAACTGCTTGTAGTTAAGGAGTCACTCGTGGCAGTCGTCCTATCCATAATATAGTAATAATTCCCTGTGTCATTTCGAATTTGGGATAAACCTCTCCCATACTATCCATGACACGATATGGTCATCAACTTCTAGGAACCTGCTATCATATCATCATAATTATCCATCATTCCCACCCTCCTTTTCAATTTTCACATCATTCGGGTCATGTTCATGTCACAGTCACCATTATTGCCATGATTTGAATCGAGTATAGAAAGTTGTTGTATTAATTAGTTAAATGGTCTAATAAAAAATGTCATGTCAAGTTTTTCTATTTAGTTTACATGGAAATGATAAGTTCTTCAATAGCGAATCATAGGTGGTCGAATTTCCCAGTTTGGATTTTGTGTCGAATTTCCCCAGTCCTCGGCCCAAATTCAAACCCCCTGTGTCTATTGTGTATAATCGTTGAATTGCAACCATGACTAGGGCTGCCATAATCTCTGTTCCCACACCTGAATCTGACTCCATAGTCACTAAAACTGAGCCTCTCTATGGAAAATATGACAAGGTCAGGCTTGTGGATAATGAAGTCTCAGACTCTTTTCGCTTCCCTGCGCTCCAACGTGAAGTTTTTACAAAATTCATAGCCAAGTCAAATGGAATTCATTCATCTAGAATCAAATAGGATTTCAGAGGCCCACTGAGGTCGACACTGCTAAATTTCTGAAGTTTACTAGTGTTTGGCACTTCGGGAGTAGCAATGCGATGTACCAAATTCCTCATCAGCTGAATGCATGGAGGTTCTCTCTTGCTTGACAAGGAATACCCCATACATGCCAACAACATTCAATGACTAATAGGGCTATCTACTACAGGAGACACAATGTCATCTGTGTTCCAGAATACTTCCAAGCGGGGAAATAAGATGGGTGACAACAACTACTACAACTAGTATGATACTTAGCGTGGTGGTAAGGGAGCCCTTATTGAACCAATTAACAAGCCTACCATCAAATTGGCCTGCTATATAATTATTGGAATACTAATGCGTCATTACTCAAGGGGCAAGTGCACCTTGGACACCATTTCAGTAGTGGAAGCTTGTGAGCAAGGCACACAATTAAATTGTTGTAGTTATCTACTGCATGAGTGATTTGAAGCCTATGAAGATGTGTACAATAGGTAAACATCTTTTATATATGCATATCTAGTTGTTTCCTTAGCGATGATGAAGTGGTGCCCACCAGAAGGTAAAGAGATAACATTGGTTGCTGATGATCAACCCCTTGCACTCAGATACTTACCATGGCAGACTTCAGGGGACCCCACTAGCAAGGAAATTAATGAGGCTTCTTTCCCTGGATGGTATGAAAATATGCTAGTTGTCACCAAAGCCAGGCCCAGGATCCCATTGTTGCTCCTAGATTAATATTCGCAGGAAATATGTTGCAGTGTAAGCCATGGCAGCACATGTATTCTCCCTAAGTGCGTCAAACCAGACACGTTCCAAATGCATGCTCAGCCGTTCATTCTCTCAGAGGAGGCATTCCATACTAAAGTCATGCCCTGGCCTAGATTTGTTGGACAAGTTCGTAACAGTAAGAAGACGTACTCATTCAAAGGTATCTTGTCTAAGCCACTGTCTGGCGAAACCCCTTCCGCCTCCCAGAAGCGAATGACAGAGGAAACACTCAATTGAATACTGAAGAAGCTCGAGACAATAATGATGTCCTTTCATAATACTCTAGTGGATGTTGGAGAATCAATAAGTCCTTTCCCTTCATTTTCTGAATTTATCAATGTTAGTCCAATTGCTGCTTTGACCTGCAGCCCAGACATTGCTTCAATTCACTCTACGGGTCCTCATTCTCATAATGAACCCACCATCCAGAATACTTATCCGCTTACCACCAGGACACCATAAAATCCCAAGAAACTGATTAAAGTTACCTCTACTCAAGTGGTTGATCTCACCGACGAGGAACCACAATCCCATATCAGCACACCAATCACTAAGGAAAACATTTCGTCCACATCCATTGTATCCCCAATGTCCCATAATCCATCACCACAAGCAACCTCACCCTCAACCACCATCTTAGGCATTCCTCCATCTGGATATATTCTTGGTACTGAGACAGAAATGGAAGTAGACTTCGTAATCCAGTCCATTACGAACACTAGAAATGAAGCACTCGCAGTTCCCCCTACAAACACGGAGTATGTTAATACATCTATGTTATCTTTACTACTAGCACCAAGCCTGCTAATGACAACCAGTTAGTATATCAACTCTAAGAACTTGGGCACATAAACCATATGCACCTTTCCCCTAACATCCAACCTCGCCCACCTGTCACCACCACATTCTAGCCCAAACCATATCAATACTCACACTGTTGAGCCCGAGCAGTGAGAGACCTCACCCTAAGGGCAGTGTAAGAAATTAGTTGCCAGCGGAAAACCACTACAAATTCGGTACCCTACACCTGCTACTATGACCCCTGTTGACCTCCAGAATTGGCCTTCATCCCAACTATTTAGTTTTATTCAACTGGTTGCACGCCAAGAAAAGGCGTTGCACAACAATCTGCAACCAAACATGAGCAGTAGAACCAACAACTTCTTTGCAGAAAGAGATCAAATTCCTTAGGAGAAGTGGGTCCTATAGAACCAGATCGATGAAATCAGTACAAATTTCAAGGATCTTTGGGCCTCAGTTGCCGAAATAGTAACAAATGCACTAGAAGACTTTTTAGCCTGCACTCTATCAGAATGTTGCGTTCATATCAAAATTATCTGCATAGACCTCTTCTCAACAAACAAAGAGCTCAAAAGAACTATTGCCACCACCCAAAGGGTGCCACTAGATCAATCAACCCAGTATGCCAGCGATATCGAGCAGAAAATCACTAAAGTGACTTGTTTGAAAGCCTTTATTATCCAGGCTACAAGGAACCTAAAGAACTATTAGCTCAAGTTCGAGAGTGGTCAGGTTGCCTTGCAAAGAAAAAATAATTGGTCTACCCCTTGCGCAAAAAAACTAATCAACTCTTCAACCAGGCCATGGAAACCTATTGTGGTGAAATCACAACATCCCCATTTTTAACTTATTATTTCATAAGAATGATGGGGGCCCTTTTAGTAAATTTTGGCTAAATCACCTTTTAATATTTTCTTTTGGTTAAGTGTCCAACAATTTAGCGAGATTTTTTATTTCTTTAGATTTTTATTTTGATTACTTCATTGCATTCTATTTTTTGCTAGCTTTCCATCAGTACTCATTTCATCTCATTTAGATGCACGGTTTGAAAATGGCGCTTCTCTGAAGTTTAATGATTTTTACTGCCTAAGCTAAAAAATGTACAAAATATATATTATTTTAATCTTTGTAAATTAATTAATTATTAATTGTAGATATTAATTTTTAATTTATTTTTACTAAAAGTCCTACAGAACCACCGCAACCAAAATTGTATAATAATTAACATCATAAGTTATCGGATTTTGGAAGCCAATTAAAATTCCAAATTATTCAAACCTCTGAAATCCGAAAATTCAAATGGTTGTAGTTTTTCATGAGTTCTAAACTAATTACAAAGTTGTTGTAGTTTATTAGGAGAGAGAAATCTACATGACACTCCTCTCCTTCCTTCAACACCTTATGATATCCCCTTCCCATTTTGAAACTTCCATTTTTGTAACTCCTATTCTAATTCTCCTCTGAAATGCAATCCCTAAAACTCTTTATCTCTCCTCCCTCCTTTCTTCTCTATTGAGACCTTGACAAGCCTCCATACTATATAACCCCAATGACCTATTCAAACTCCCGACATTAAATGAACTCGGCACATTACATTTCTTAATGACTTCCCAAAATCGTAACTACATTTCCTATGACTTCCCAATGTAGAGACATATCTCAATGTTTATTTGGCCAAATGAAGTTCACAATAGCTCGTTGGAAAATTAAGACTGAGGTGAATAATTTGGGAATGATAAATTTAACAGATTCAATCATTGAATGACCCACAAATTCAGCAGAAGACAAAATGACTAATTTGTAACAACAATTAGTTTCTCCAATTTTAATTTGGGCAACTTTCATTGGCTTGGGAAAATTGTTGTCACTAATTCATTGAGTGAAGTGTCCAATTTGAGGAAAGTCTCTCGCATGCACCTCAATTGCCACATGCAGACACCTTTTATCTACCTCATGATCGAGATGATGACTCAGTACACTCAGATGCAGATACAGAGCATGTAGATGTCGAGGTAGAGCATGCAGATGCAGAGATAGAGCCTTTAGATACAAATCCAGTGCATGCATATGATGATCCACATCCAAGCTCAGATTGGGCTTCCAGTAGTGAATTAACTTCCCCTGTCATACATCAGAGAACAAGGAGCTTAAGAGAGATATATGCACAAGACCATCCAGCTGCTAGAAATGGTCTTATGGGGGATAATTCCGATCCGCGGAGGACTAGCTCAGAGTTTATTGAGCCTCCTCTTGCCCTCACTGCCACTAAACCAATGCCATCCCAACATTGTCATTTGGTTCAGTCTTCTGATCCATAGTATTACATTGAGGTTGTTGGGAATCCCTCTTGGGAGTCTGCCATGGAGGAGGAGTACAACTCCCTCCTAGAGAACCAAACCTGAGATCTAGTCCCCCTTCCTTCAGGATAGAAACTTGTCTGATGCAAATGGGTCTACACGACCAAGAGTGCTGCAGATGGGAAAATCACCAAACAGAAAGCTAGGCTAGTAGCCAAATGCTTCCAGTAAGTTCATGGCATTGATTATGATGAGACCTTTGCTCCAGTAGCAAAGATGGATTCTATACGCCTTGCACTTGCCATTGCAGTTGCCCAAAGGTGGGAAGTACATCAGATGGATGTCAAGAATGCCTTTATTCGCAGATACCTATCTGAGGAGACCTACATGGAGCAGCCACATGGTTTCATTTCGGATTCATCTTTGGTTTGCAAACTGAAGAAGTCTCTCTACGGCCTTAAGCGGGCCCCGAGAGCTTGGTATGCGAAGATGTATTCTTTTCTCTTATCACAAAACTTCGAAAGATGTAAGTCTGATCCGAATGTTTACATGCTCAGGACACATGACTCTTTTCTTAGCTTAGTTTTGTATGTGGATGATCTCCTGATCACCACCAGCTCGGCTTCAACCATTGTTGCAGTCAAGAGGACCTTGCATGATAAGTTCTTGATGATGGACATGGGTCCATTACACTTATTTCTTGGTCTTGAGATCAGCCAGGATGCCACAGGCATCAAACTCTCTCAGGCTAAGTATGCACGGGATCTCCTCGAGAGATTTCACATGATTGTCTGCAAGTCAGCACTGACTTCTTTTCTGTCTGGGGTCCGCCTTAAGGATGGAGGTGACACTCCATTAATTGACAATACTCTTTATCGATAGCTAGTGGGGAGCTTATTGTACCTCACCCACTCCAAACCAGATCTCTCATATGTAGTAGGGGCAGTTTCCAGATACATGCAGGAGCCGCATGAGCTACAGTGGAAAGCTGCCAGCGCATCCTCCGATATGTACAGGGCACCATCACCTTCGGGATTCACTATGCAGCAGGCACTGCATTGAATCTCTTTGGCTTCACAAATTTTGATTGGGCGGGCGACAACATTGATCGCAAGTCCACCTCCGAATATTCACTCAGTCTAGGTTCTGGCCCTATCTATTGGTCGAGCAAGAAGCAGGCTGCTATTGCTCTCTCTTCAATTGAGGTCGAGTATAGAGGAGTAGTCAACATCACCATTCAGGCTCTGTGGCTACAACACTTCCTCATTGAGTTGGGCGTCCAGTTCCACTAGCCCACTATCATCTGGTGTGACAACTAGAGCACTCTCAAATTTTGCAGGGATCCAGTATAGTGGCAACAAATGAAGCACATAGAGATCCATATGCACTACATCAGAGACTTAGTACATGATCGGGTCATTGATTTGCAGTTCTGTCCTTCAGTAGAACAGACTGCAAACATCTTCACCAAGACATTCATTGAGCAGAAGTTTCACTCTCTACGTGATCGTCTTGGAGTGAAGGACATAGTTGCTTAGCAACTGTCTTTTCTTCCTCTTTTCTTTTGATTACATTGTCTTTTTTTTGGGGGGGAGGGGTGTTTCCCATGAGGTTTTCCCTCTTTCCTCAATTTTAGTACAAGTTGCACTATATTTTGGGTGACCTTTGGCCTTAGTTGCCAGGGCCCATTTTCTATTTTTCCCCATAGTGGTGTTCAGGGGGGGTGTTGGAGGTACTACACACTTAGGACCTTCATTACTGGCACATGCAAGGCTTCAACATTGGAATCTTCACCAGATTCGTGCCTTTGACTGTCCATGCATGCATGGGACTACATGCAAGATCCTTTCTGCGTGATTTACTCCCTGATTTGCTCCTCCTTTCACTCCGCAACTAGCTAGTTCTTCTGCATGATTTACTCCCTGATTT
Source organism: Pinus taeda (assembly GCA_000404065.3). Taxonomy (NCBI): domain Eukaryota; kingdom Viridiplantae; phylum Streptophyta; class Pinopsida; order Pinales; family Pinaceae; genus Pinus; species Pinus taeda. The sequence continues at coordinate 31,820 of APFE030132870.1, forward strand.
GCTCCTCCTTTCACTCCGCAAATGGCTAGTTCTCTCCGGAACTTGTTGTAGGTGTCGAGTCCTCTCATTGATCACCACTATGCCGCATTATCTTGCGATCTTCACCCAGTGATGCTATATTTTGAGCATTGTAACCTATTTTCTGTTAATCAATAATTCTTTTTGTTCTTTCGATTTTTTTAATTTTTTTGCTCTACAAAGTTGTGTGTTCAACCTTTACTAGCTAAATTGATCTGTACTGGTTTTCTAACACATTTACATGGTATCAAAGCCTGGACCGAGTTGTGTTTGAAGGGGGGGGGGGGGGTGTGTGAAGAATCACTGCACCTCTATGGAATCTGCAATTTCCACCCTAGGGATCCTAGTTACTGGTTTGGAACGTTTACCAACACCTGCGGGTTTTGGTGTAACGGAAAACCTCTTCAATTAACCCTATCAAATAGATTTCTAATGAGCACAAGAACACTAAATTTAGATTAGTAGCCAGAGATATATTACATTTGCAATATCACTACCCAAAAATTAGCCCACAACCATGAGGGTTGAAAATTGACTTGACCAAAAATAATAATCAGACATACAAATCACTTTGGACAACTAATATATGATATAATAGGAATAATTAATTGATGAAAAGATTGTTTAGATCAATATAAATGGATACAAAATATTTAACTTTGTCTTTCATGTATCCCAAGGCAAGGGCTTTCCTCTGATCTAGGTGGCTCCAGAAATAGAAGTGGCCTTGAAAATAGCTCAAAAATAAAAGACATCAAATGGAAGTGAAACCAGGACCAGATCTAGGGCTCGTTGCCCTCATTACAATGGTGCAAATTGCACTCAAATCCGAGTTTTTATGCTCAAGTTATAGTTGGTCAAAGTTCTAGTCAAATTGGGCCAAGTGGCAGTCACTAACGAGGAAACAATTTGGCAGAGGGACGGTGCACGGAAAACAACAATCAGAAAGGGAGAATTTTTTTCCTCCTTAATTTTCCCAGTGATCTGTAAAAACCGGATCCAAAATTTTAATGGTTATGCTATAAAAATCGAAAAAATAATAAATTTGGGGTGGAAAGCCACCACCCCCAACAGCATTGAATAAGTGATGTATTAAAAATGGGGTTGGTGGGCCACCCACCGGTGAACCCGCTCGATCCACTAGATGACCATACTATATATTGTATAAGAGCAGAACCGGTGGGGCTCGAACCCGCCTGGCCCGGTGGGTCAGCCCGCCAATCGGGTGATTCCAAAGACATGTTACAAACTACATGTCGTTATCGCATAATTGTTTGAAAATAGTGGCACCATAAAAATTTACCAACATGTCATATATAACATAAATAACGGTTCCATGGGGTTGGACCCCAAAACCTTCACCAAACCAACGCGCCCAATCACCAATAATCCATGTAGCCTACGTTGGTAGCTCCGCCACAAATATTACGTTAACCATCACAATTTCCATTCGACCATCTGGAGCAGCGGAGTGCAAAACCAGGAGGAGACAGGGGTGGTGGAACCCTGAGTGGGGAATCTTACTAGATGCTGAAAATATTCCTTGTGGGGCTAGAGGTGCCAGTGCCAAAATTTGACAAGTTTATAGTCATTGAATTTAGTCTTATGTGATCCATATCAAGTTTATTGAGAAGGTTTTCAGTGATAATCACATCATAATGCATTTGTCGACGTGTTTCGAACCAACAAGTGTGGTTCGTCGTCAAGACGAGATGAAGAATCAGATCATGACAGCAAGTTAAATATAGAGACCGATCATTCAAGGGCTAGAAAGAAACAACTACTTTTGACCAAGGAAACGATCACAAAGGACTGACAACAACTACATTTGACTGGAAAAGAATATTAATTAGTTAATTAATCAATTAAATAGTTAGTTTGTTAAATCTATTTATTATTATTTTTATTTGTAACAAATAAATCTGCTTATATTTTACTAAATTGTTCTAATGAGCCTAAACTCAGAACTTAAAATCCAAATAATTTATTATCATCTAAATAAAGATTTGTATTAGTATAAAAATTCATAAAAATATAGTTAATTAGTTAACTTGTTTACCAAGTTTAATTATTTCACTATATAAGTAACTAAATATGTAATAAAATAAGTGTTAATTCTATGAAGTATTATGGGATAAATTGTTCTTAATTAATTAGTTAATTTGAATATTAATTTTTTATCTTCATTTACTAAAGGTATCGTGAGATAAATAGGGATTAAATCTAAATGTTTATTAACTAATCAACTAATTAGTTAATTCAATTTTATATGTGTATGTTTTATATATAAGATTTTTATGTATAATAAAACTAGGTAAAGCGCAAAAATTATTTTAGAACTTAAACTAAGAAATGAAAAGGGGGAAGTTTTATTAACTTATTATTTTTAAAAATATAAATTACAATTGAACTAATAAAAAAAAATATTAATATTAATAAAGTAAAAAGGTAATGACAACCAAAGGAAAAAACAAATCAAAACCAAAGGGAAAAAAGGGTAATAAACAATCCAGATGACAAGGGAGTAAAAACCATAGGCAAAGGCAAAAAAAGGAAAGAAACAGGGGGGGGGAGCTAGGAGGAAAGGGCAGGGATCCAACAACTGTTGATCATCCAGTCGTCATCCCTATTGAGATTGATCAGACTTCTTTCAATTTCAATGGCCTCCCTAAACTTTCGGTGATGAAAAGGAGAAATATTAGCAATAACCTGGGCCTCTTCAATACATATATGGTGCTCATAATTATCCATGTGTTCCATGAGGGCTGAAGACCAGGTCCTCCTATGTTTGATGTCGGCGGCATGCGCATGAATCTTATGATTAATAGAGCGCCTAGTTTCACCAACATAGGGGGTCCCACAGGAACAAGGAATAACATAAACACCTTTCATGTCCTTGGGGTCAACAGGATCTTTTATGGATCTAAGGGAACTATGAATGGTGTTAAGGTGTCTAAAGGTTGAGGGAACATTATGCTTCCTAAGGATTCTCGCAATCTTTTAAGTGGTCCCTTGGATGAAAGGGAGATGGACCCTTGAGAACCGATCTTTAGGGCCTTTCTTGACCTTGGGACCTCTGCTAGCTTTAAGGAAGGCTTTCAAACCTTGGTGCCTACTTTATCCATTATTAACAAAAACCTTAAGGAGATGGAATTTCTCCTTATCAATGTACTTTTCATCAAAGATTCTCAGTGCACGAGTAGCTAGTGTGTTGAGAACACCCAACGTTTGAGCAGGGAAATGATGAGAGTTGGCATGAAGATACTGCTCAGCATGTGTTTTCTTCTGAAACACCTAATGGGAGAAAGAACCATCATCATTCTTCGAAATGAGAACATCAAGGACAGGCAGGCACCCATCAACTTCCTGCTCCATAGTGAACTTTATGGAGGAAGATTGATTATTGAGATGATGGAAAAAATATCTAACTCTTCTTGGCCATGAGACCAGATGACACTAGTGTTGTCCACAAATATTTTCCATAGCTTGGGCAGGAGACAGGAAGAGGCCAAAGCCTTGGATTCGAATTCTTCCATAAAAACATTAGAAACAGTTGGGGATAGGGGGGAACCCATGAAAACCCCGCATGTCTACTCATAGAATTCCTTGAACTAAAACAAGGACATTGTCATTCTTAAAGCCGACAAAGGTGGGGTTGAATTTATCCTTGACAAAGAGGATTATTGAAGGAAAATGTTGGATCATCTTTGTAATAGTGGAAGTTAAAAAATCTTAGTAAGAATCCCATGAAAAGGATCTCCAAAACGGCCGCTCTTACTATAAAGTCGAGTAACATTGTGGGTTCCTTGTGCCACAAGCTTATTGAGAGTAGCCCCATCACTCCGAGGATCTATGGGCTCCCAAATATCTACAAAGACGGGCCCCCCCTGAGACCCATTGTCAACACCATAGGAGGGCCAACCTACATCCTAGCAAAATACCTTTCTTCAAAGTTAAAACCCCTTGTTGACCTCACAGAGTCATTCGTCAAGGACTCTTCTTCGTTTGTCAATGAGTTAAAGGGCATAAAGTTTGAGGGGACATTCTTGTAAGTTTCGATGTGGTCTCCCTTTACACTTGCATCCCTATCCAGGAGGTTGTTGAATGATCGGTCTCTATATTTAACTTGTTGCCATGATCTGATTCTTCATCTCTTCCTAATGATGAACCACACTTGTTGGTTCGAAACGCATTGGCAAATGCATTTTGATGTGATTATCACTGAAAACCTTCTCAATAAGTTTATACTCATTTTTACACATTTTCTCACAGGAAATCCAACCGTGTAGTCTATTTCTACAGTCGATGTCTCAAATTTGAAGCTATCATTAGAAATGAAAGTATAAGGGTCATTTTTGTAAAATTGATTGCAATTCATTTCTTTGTTGCCACTTAATGGAATAATGTCTCCCCACTTTAAGCAGGGCCCAGAGACCTAGCCCACATTAGGTGAACTCCATAATCAAATCATCTGTGTCTCTTTGATCTCATGGTTTATTTATGATTTCCACTTCTTTTTCATGTGTTAAGTTACTTGGTTAACATGCTCTTTTATATGCAATTATTTATGCATCCTCGAAGTTAAAATATTTGGATCAAGTTTGGTATCAGAGCATGTCTTCTTGATGTGAGTTGCATGAGTGAATGCTAACCAGGGACAAGCTCCAAAGAGGATAAAAAAAACTTAAATCCTTTGATCCTGAATCAGGGCGTGCACCACAAAGACTGCACATGGAAGATAAGGAAGCTCGAATGGAGGAAGAGTGAAATTATCGCAAGATCTTCTTCACCATGGCAAAGAAATTTGACAAGTTGTTTGCAGAGTATGAGAAGACAATCAAGCCTGAGAAGAAATATCCAGATGACCATGCATCGGTAAATCATGAAGGTGGAAGAGGAGAACCTCCTAAATTTCCCTCTCCATCCTCTAGTGACAGTTCTTCTTCTTCTTCTTCTCATCACTCTAACAGGCATCATAGGAGTACATATAAGAAGCCATTTTTTAAGCTAGATGTAAAGTTTGATTTGCCCACATATAATGGATAATGTAATGCAGAGAAACTAAATAATTGGATTAGACAACTTGAGGTTTATTACTATATTCAGCAGATTGAGGAAGGTGAGGCAAAGGTCCAATTAGAATCTAGTCGGTAGAGTGGCACCGTTCTCATCCTAGTAGGAGAGAAAGTTGCAGAAAGGTAGCAAAAACTTGGGTAATCTCCTTTCTTCTTGGTCCAATTTTGTTTCTGCATTAAAAGATCAGTTTTATCCTATGGGTTATCGATAAAGGCTTTAATTGAATGACAATATTTGAGACAAGGAAAGGGACGAAATGTACAAAACTTCACAGAAGAGTTTAGAAAACAAGCATTGAATTTGGGCATTTCACTTGATTCACCTAAAATTGTAACAAAGTATATTAGTGCTATACATAGTTACATCAGCCATTCTTTGTTGTGTTTTGAGCCTACTATTATTGATGCGACTAGTGTGAAGGCTATTCACCTTGAAAGAAGGGGAAAGAATGATAAAGAAGATTAACCAAAGAAATCATCTTTCAAACCTCATAATAAAAAGTTCAAAGGAAAAGGAAAGGTAAAGGACAAGAAGGAAGCTATAACCAAGAAGGAGGAAGGAGCAAAGATATTTTACACACATTGCAAGAAGGAAGGCCATGATGATGAACATTGTTGGAAGTTACATCCAAAGTTGAAGCCAAAGAGATTTGGTGGGAAGAAGAAGCAAAAGACGGTGGCAACCGCGTAGCGGGACCTTGGATCCGATTCTGGTGATGAGACATTGATCACATAAGTGGGCACACAAGGTACTCTTTCTCGTCATCCTAATGAAAATTCTGAATCACATGCAAGTACAAGTTCTACAAATGAGTCTCTTGTTAATGAATGAAAGAGAATTGAATTGTTCCACATTAGAGTTGTAATGAAACATACTAAAGTAGAAACATTGTTTGATCTGGGATCACAAGAAAAATTGATTTCAAAATCCTTGGTTAAAAAATTAGGATTAAAGACCAAGCCTCATCTGAAACCTTACCCTCTTGGTTGGGTGTTTGGTAAAGAAAAATTACATGTAACCAAGCAGTGTAGAGCTAGATTTGTAATTGCATCCAAACTAGTAGATGAGGTTGCTCTTGATGTTGTACCCTTGGATATTTGTGGTATTGTATTGGGGAGTCCATATTTGTATGATAGGAAAGCATTTTTATTTCACCATGAAAACAAGTATCATCTCATGAAAGATGAGGCAGAATACATTGTGAGCGTTGATCATGCAAAAATCAGTGTCAGTTTTATAGGTGCAGGTCAGATGAAGAGATTGATTAATTCCAACAAAGGGTGCATGCTCATGGTTGTGACATATGAAGCTTTCCAAGATTGTGCTCCCACTCATAAAAAGGAATTGTATGAAATTGTTTCTAACTACGATGGCATTTTTCAAGAACCAAGTAGGTTGCCTCCAAAGCGTGAGATACAACATGAGATTTATTAGCAGCATGATGCTTCTTTACCCAACATTGGTATGTATAGGTTGTCATCCGTTAAAATGGAGGAGATAAAAAATAGGTATAGGAATTTCTTAACCAAGGAGTCATAAGGCCAAGTTCCTCTCCATGTGGTTCACCTATCGTTTTGGTGCAGAAAAAGGATGGCACATGGAGGATGTGTGAGGATTATAGAGCACTCACCAAAATAATGGTGAAGAATCGGGACCCTCACCCTCATATTGATGATTTGTTAGATCAATTGAAAAATGCTATCTATTTCACAAAATTGGACTTATGCATTGGCTATCATCGGGTCAAGATTGCAAAACAAGATGTATGGAAGACTACATTCAAGATGAAACAAGGGTTGTTTGAATGGTTGGTGATGCCATTAGGATTATGCAATGCTCTGACCACATTCATGGGGGTGATGAATGATATTTTCAGGCATTTTTTTGATGATTTTATACTTGTGTATCTCGATGACATTCTTGTTTTAAGTAGGACATGGGATTATCATGTGAGTCATGTTAAAAAGGTGCTTGATTTTTTGCAAAAAGAAAAATTCTATGTCAAAATGTCTAAATGTGAATTTGGTAAGACCTATTTAGTTTACCTGGGTCACATTGTTGGTGGTGGACAATTGACAATATATCCTTCTAAAATTGATGTGATTGTAAAGTGACCTAAACCCACCACTGTTACAGAGGTTCATAGCTTTTTGGGTGTAGTACAATATTGGAGAAGGTTCATTATCAACTTTTCCGTCATTGCATCTCCCTTACATGCATTGACGAGTGGGAAGCAAACCTTTCAATGGGGAGGAAAGCAACATAAATCATTTAATACACTGAAAGAGAATATCAGTACCGCACCAGTTTTGGCCTTACCTAACCTCTGGCAACCTTTTGAGATTGAGACCTATGCTAGTGGATATGCCATGGGAGCAGTATTGATTCAGTAGAGGGAACATGTATGTTACCATTCAGAGACATTCTCCCAATATTTTGTGAACTATCCCACATATGACGAGGAGTTGTATGCCTTGGTTCAAAGCATGAAGAAGTGGAAGCATTACTTGATTGGAAAGGAGACCATCATTCACATAGATCACCAGCCCTTGCAGTACCTCCAATCACATACCAAGCTCCAACAAGCACATCATTTCAGATGGATGGGATTCCTCCAACAACTTCACTTGGTAATAAAAGACAAGAAGGGAACCAGTAACAAAGTGGCAAATATGATTTCTCGCCCTTCTATTTCTGCATCTATAGTTTTGCAAAATGCGTCTTTATCTTTTGAAATTTATGCTGAACAATATGTTGATGATGATGATTTTAAGGAGATTTATGCAAAGTTGATTCATGGATCATAGGTGGACGATTACCATTTGCAGGGAAATTTGTTGTACCACCTTGGCAAACTTTGCATCCCCACCAATGAGCGAATACATGTAATCAAAGAGGCACATACCTCTCTTGTGTCAGGTCACTTTGGTGTAGGGAAAACTTTGTGTCATTTGCAGAGGTTTTGTTATTGGCCTCACATGAAAAATTTTGTGACTCGATATGTAAAGGGATGTGTGTTGTGTTTAGTTAGAAAACCCACTAATAGAAAATTGGGGCTCTACATACCACTCCATGTTCTGACTCCTGATTCGTCTAGGGAAAGTGTGTCAATGGATTTTGTAGGTGGTTTTCCTTTGTCTAGGAGAGGTCATGATTATTTGTATGTTGTTGTGAATCAAGTTAGAAAAATGTGTGTATTAGTGCCTTGTAAAAACCAAGTCATTGTAGAGAAGACTGCTCATCTCTTCTTCCAATTTGTATGGGTCCAATTTGGGCTATCCACATCTATTGTGTATGATATAGACTCTTGTTTTCTTGGAAAGTTTTGGGCAAGTTTATTGACAATGATGGAAACTAATTTGAAGAGGAGCACGACATTTCATCTGCAAACCGATAGACAAACAAAGGTTGTCAACCGCACATTGATACACTTACTCTTAGGCTATTGTGGCAAGCATCCCAGGTTGTGGGACGAGAAGCTTCCTTATGTACAACATGCATACAACCAGGTAGTGCATTCATCCACTCAAAGCTCATCGTTTGAGACATGCTTTGGCTATTTTCCAAAAGATCCCTTAGACATGGTCTTTGGGAGAGACGAATATTAAAGTGGGCAAGATGACAGGGACAAAGTGTGGAATTTCATTCAATGAATTCAGATGATTCACTAGGAAGTGCAGGAGCAGTTGGATAAAAACCAAGATCAATGTAGGGCCCGACAAGACAAGCATCGAGTCAATCACCAATTCCAAGTTGAAGACAAAGTGTGGCTCCACATCAGCAAAGACATGATGAAAGGGGAAAGAAAGAAGTTAAGACCAATCCGATATGGCCCATTCACCATATTAGAGAAGATTGGAGACAATTATTTTCGTCTCGATTTTCCAGCATTCATGCAGATGTACTCAATGGTGAACGTTGAAAAATTGAAGCTTTATGAGCCTCTATTGATCATGGACACTGAAGAAGTTGGACAGGTTCCTACAGTGGATGATTTTGCACCTAAATACTTGGACAAGCTACCGAAGGACATCATTATTGATAGGAAGATTGGGACTTCACGACGAGGAGACATGGAGTACCTTTGTATTGGTTTCAAAGGAATGCATCCAAGTAAGGCTCGATGGATTGAAAATGAGAAAGTGAGGGAGAAATTCTCTCACTTGCCAATTGAATGATAAAGCTTTTGGTGGTCCAAAAGCTCATTAGTGGGGAGGAATGATATAGGTGGTTCCAGAAATAGAAGTGGCCTTGAAAATAGCTCAAAAATGAAATTCATCAAAGGGAAGTCAAACTAGTACCATATTGTAGTTCTCGTTGCCATGATTCCAATAGTATGAACGCCACTCAAAACTGAGTTTGTGTGCTCAAGTTATAGCTGGTCAAAGTTCTCATCAAACTAGGCCAAGTGGCAGTGCTTAACGAGGCAACAATTTTGAAAATGGATGGAGCACGAAAAATGGCAGTCAAAAAGGGTGAATTTTTCACTTCCTTAATTTTCCCAGTGACCCTAAAAAACTGGATCCAAAATTTTAATAGCTATGTTATAAAAATAAAAAATAATAATAAATTTGGGGTGGCAGGTTGCCATCCCCCAATAGCATTGAATAAATGGTGTATTAAAAACAGGATGGATGGGCCACCCACTGGCGGACCCACCCAACCCACCAGATGACCATACTAAATATTGTATAAGAGCAGAATCGGTAGGGCTCGAACCTGCCCGGCCCAGTGGGTCAACCTGCCAATCAGGTGGTTCCAAAGACATGTTACAAACCACATGTCATTATCGCATAACCGTTTGAAAACGTCAGCACCATAAAAAGTTACCGGCGCGCCATATATATAAAAAATATGGATTCCATGGGGTTGCACCCCAAAACCGACGTTAAACCAACACGCTCAATTGCTAATGGCTTACGTTGATAGCTTCGCCAAGAATATTACATAAACCATCACAATTTCCATTCGACCGGGGCACTTGCGGAGAGTGGAGCGCGGAACTAGGAGTAGCCATGGGCGGCGGAATCCTGAGCAAGGAATCTCTCTAGATGCTAAAAAGATTCTTTGGGGGGTCAGAGGTGCCAGTGTTAGAATTTGACAAGTTTATAGTCATTTTTGCTTGTTTCCTCTCTAGGAATCCAACCATGCAGTCCCTTTCTCTATTCAAGGTCTCCAATTTCAAGCCATCATCAGAAATGGAGGTATAAGGGTCATTTTTGTAAAATTTATTGTAATTCATTTCTTTTCTACCACTTAATGAAATAAGGCCTCCCCACTTTGAGTAGGGCCCAGAGACATAGCCCACATTGGGTGAACTCCATAATCAAATTATTTATGTGCCTTTGATCTCATGGTTGATTTATGATTCCCACTTCTTTTTCATGTTTTAAGTTACTTGGTTAACATGCTCTTTTATATGCAATTCTTTATGCATCCTTGAAGTTAAAAGATCTAGATCAGCCTCCAAATGATTGCAATGATTGTAGATGACTTCCAACAGTTGTAGTTAGCCTCAAAAATCTTGAAAATGCAATCAGTACAACAATATAGAGAAAATTAAAGAGGGTCATACAACCTTAGGGATTCCTTATATCACAAGTATTTTGGTTATTTTACCAATGAATAGATCAATAAATGCAATGTAAACCACAATCGAGTGAAAATATTCACTATTGAAATATTTTTTGAATTTTTTATAAGAGTTAATTTTTATTTTTTGAAATATATAATTTTGGGGGCATTTTATATTTAATGCTAATTACAAATTTACAAAAATTACAGTAAATTTTGAGAAATAATTTGTAAAAAGAGACTGATTGGAAAGTATTGGAATAAGGATAATATCATTGTTCTATAAGATTCAAGGACAAGAACTTGATTTGCTATCTCAATGATTGAGGTTCCAGAATGCTAGATAGAACACCAAGGATACAATCATAGCATTAAAACAAGACAAGTAATAGAACCAAAATTCTACTAAGAGGGCCTTCAGAAGAGAGTGTTCCAACCAAGGAATAAAAAATTATTGAAGATAAGGTTATTTACCTCTAGAGGAGAGAGTGAATCATGTCCCAAAAGAGAACAACAATACCTTAATGAATAAAGAGAAAGTGTAAGACGGACCCTAGAACTCCTCTTCCAAAATTTCTTGGATTGATTCGCTCAGCGTTGTAGTAACTTTGTGTTGCTTCAAAAGTTGCTCTTTAAAATTATTTGATCAACCAAACTAAAGAAGAGAATTCACATGTAAACCCATTTGTCTCATAAAAAATTCACATTTTGATAGATGTCAACAAGTTTACAATGATTTTCTAAAGAGAAGGCTTGTATTTATAGATGAGGCTCTTCAAAATTTCCTCCTTGGTCTCCCACAGAAAAGTAACTTTCCACCCACAAAATGCATCGAGGCTAAGTTAAAAAAAAAAAACAAAACAAATATACATCAAGTAATTCCCAAAAGGAGCAAAAATGCTACATGGATGATACTAAGAGGGATTTTTTTTACTCTAAATGACCAAACATTCCACTTATAATTGCATGGATAGCTTTCTAGTAAAATCAACTCTTCATTGGTGGTCTAAACAACTTGATTTGATCTCGATTTGACCCTCCATTGGCCAGGAAAATGTGGATAGATCCTCAAAAAATAACTCCAATAAAGGCTCACATAATGCTTATTATCCTTCACAATATGCCTTAAATTAACGCCCATGCCTACACTATAAGTCAAGATAGTTCCATGAGGCATGGGATTGACTTTTCAAACTCAAAAATTGGTCATAAAACCCCCAATAAATAAAGTGACTTCAAACATAAAAGAAATAAATTCTCCTTGAGGGTGCAACATATCCTTAGATTCTCTCTTGAGTTGGCTTGAAATAATTTTAGGAATGCTTGGAATCTTGAAAAACCTCCTTCACCTTGCTTAACTTGGTTGATTCAATCCCTAGGAGGGCTTAACCTCCTTTGGTCCTGTTAGGGTCCTATAATTTATAGGATCTCAAGGTGATTGAGTATCTCACATTTTGCAAATTTCATATTGTTCATAGATTTCAATAGTCAATTGATTTCCAAAAAAAAAGGGTATTTAAAAAAAAAGGAAAAGAACAAAAGAGAAAACAATGAAAAGAAAAGATAACCCCAAATATTGTTCAATTCATACAGTCTAAGCATGATTGAACAAATTTCAATTTTTGTTGATAGGCTAGAAAATAAAGATCTGCCAAATAGTTTAAGCTTAGCAAATCAGTAGTTAGGTAGAAATGAAATTGGTTAAACTGTTCAATCTGAACCAATAGGAGAGATAAGTGATAGAGTAGGTTAGAAATTAAAAAGAGAGAGAGAGAGAGAGAGAGTGAAAAAAAGGCCTGCAATTCTAAATGCACCCTGCAAAAAGAAAAAATGTTAGATTAGAAACAAAGGGTAGGTAGGTTGAAAGAATAATAAAAAGGAAGAAGACATGAAAAATTCCTTCTAATGTCTTATTCAATATTTAATGTATTTTTCCTAATGTAGAAAAAAGAAATTAATTAAGGATAGGAGTAAAATAAAATATTGCTAACGTTAATCCATATACTCCACCCTCATTCCATTTCTTTTCTCAACCCCACCACCCACTGGCCCATCACATCATTTGTTATACACACCTCACCTTCCATCAAATCCCCGTGCTCAACATTTGATCTGACGGCTCATAAAGGTATTTCACCCCCCCCACCCGGACCCTCCGAACGTTAATGTCGAGGGGGGGAGGGGTCCGAAATCAGCAGTTTGCCTCCACTTAGGTGTTGCACTATCATAATTTCGCACCCCCCTCGCCAATTCCGCTTACCACTCAGGGGGGGCCCCTGAAAAGCGGTTTTCGCTCTCAAACAAACCACCCATTTGTCATGTCCTTTCACCACTCCCGTCGCTCCACATCACCACTCCATTCCATCCACCTATCACCTCCATTCCCGCACAATACTCATTGCCCATTCAATTCATTAGACCGTTAGCCAACAGGCCTGCGCCATTTCATGCCACTTCAACATGAACTCTGCAAAATTACAAATACAACATCTCTCACCCGTTTGGAGTTTACAAAGTTTTGATATGTCTTTCATGCCTAGCAGGGGAAGTGAAAATTTGCAGAGACATACACAGAGTGCAGAAAAGCAGGTGAATTTCCTACTCAACTGCAGCAAGTTGCAATTGGCTGCGTTTAGCAGGCATTCCCCTTCTTGAATCTCGTTCTCTGATCACTCCCTTTCTGTTTTCCCTCTCTTTGTTCCCTCTTCTTTTCATCCCCTTTTCTAATTGCAGTTCACCTGCAAATCCAGATATAGTCTGGGTTTCAAACTTCCAGAAGATAGTCATGCCATCGAACAAGAAAGAACAGGAGTTGTTCAATCCAATGGTGCACCCACCAGTGGACTTGGACCACATTGCACTTGCAAATAGAAATGACAAGATATAGATACAATGTTAGAATTTGATCTCTTCGACATTTATTGTTGGTGGGAGGACAAATTCATAGATGAAATGGATGATATAGGACTCTGGGATACAAATTTACCTTTCTACATATTTCCCAAGACCCATAGCTGCCCAGAATTGATCAGAAAATGCCAGTCCTGCTATAGCCCATAGTAAAGAGCAGTAGTAGCCCCTGCAGGGGAAATATTGTTCACCATTGATGCTAAATCCATAATGAAAATGATGCAAGCTCCAACCATTGAAGGAACCACTCCTTTCTCCCATGAAATCCTCATGGAAATGTTCCAGAAGTTAGAATTTGCTAAAAGAGCTAAAACCGTGGAACTATTCATCACTGAAGAGACCTTGCTCCCTAAGAAAAACCCTCCATATCCATCCTATCCTTTCCCTGATAGAACCAGGCACATAGTTAGTGTGCTTTCATATCTACTAGGGTATTATTCAAATCAGTGACTTGATGATGCCATCATAGTTTTCCTATCCATATTGTCATCGGAGTCAAATCCCTCTATCCTATTTAATTTTAGTCAATTCCTTGCAGATGCCATTCATGAACAATTCATAAATTTAACTATAGAGGAAGTATTTGAATATTCTTCGGTCTTGGTTTACATGTTTTTTTATTTCCAGGCAGACAGGTTTCAGTTTGTGATAAGCAAGCTAAATGAAGAAGGTGAACCTCAGTGTGTCATCTTCTGGACAACCTTATTGATGAAGGATCAAAAAGACTTCACATACAAAACATTCATAGAATTTTTTGTACATCCAGCTATGAGCCTCCTCAGTGGTACAGTAGAACCTAGAATCAGTGAAGAAATCAAAAGAATTATGCAGCTGACCGACCAAGCTAGAACAGGAGATTGGTACTTGTACCAAAATTACACTGAATTAAGGATATATGGATGTGAATTGGCCCCTTACAAGCTACCAAAGTTCCTCCCCATGAGGATCTTTGCACTAGAGTATAACAGGAATATGATCAATGCAGATGAAGCGCACTTTGTGGCAGCAAAGAAGAAGTCTCAATTTAGGATCAAATCCCAGATTGGTCCTTTTATTTGCAACAATAGAGCAGCGGGTGAGGACGCTGATAAGAAGTTGAAAGAAATGAAGTTCACCCATAGCTTCACATGGTCCTATAACCCATGGGGTATCATCTCCAAGAAAAGGGTGGAAAACAAATCAACACCTTATATTCACACTCACAGGCCTGAAATAGAGAAATTCAAGAACTAGACAGAGTGGATGCCTGAAACCTTGTAAGAGGCTGAGGAGCATATACTTTCTTCTTCAAGTGCACAAACTCCTAGGCAGCAAGAAAAGAAGAGTACAAAGGATATACCAGACAAGGGCAAGGAACAAGAAAAAGAAGCAACTTGGAAAAGACAGAGAGGATCAATCACCAGGGATTGATATTTCTATAAAGGAATTTACGCTGAAATTTAGAAAAAGAGAAAGGATTCATATGGACATGGACATAGGTAAATAATCACCACAAAAAATAGTTATCAACCTCAGTGACATTCCTGGTTCATCTCCAGTAGGAGGTCAGTTTTTTCCTATGACTCCAATCTGTGAAAGGCAACAAACTCTCCAAATTCCCACATCTACCGATGTAACAGGAGAAAAGGAGGAGACCATTTTTTATACTTTTAGAGAGATAAAGATCAGAAATGAAATGTTGAAAAAGAGTACATATGCTCAGTTCTGGAAGCAAATTTCTACTTCCCAAGGTAGACTTCTATCAGCTTTCGATTCAGAGAAAGGGAAAATGCATATGGCATTCCTTGAGGCACAAACAACAGAACCTAAAACTTCAATTGATTATAAATAGACTTCCTTTGAGTTTGATGCCAGAAATGTTCATCCTATTGATCAGCTAGAAATGCATAAGCAAACCGGGGAGATGATCTCCACTCTAACAAGTACCTCTATCAATTTGTATAAAATGTAGGTGGCTTTATCAAATGCCCAATCTCGACTGAAGATGGAAAAGATTTCATCTCAATCAAAAGATAACAGAATTAAGTCCTTGGAAGATTTAGTGGTGAAAATTGGGTATGATCCATCAGATGTGAAAGCAACAGAAGAGATTATTAAAAAGGAGGCTAATATAGCAGCCTTGAGAAAACAACTCAAAATGCCTGCAACACAGGATCCCTTGACAAAAGAGATAGAGGAAACGGAGAGTCAGAAAGTATAAATGATTAAACTAATAATGGAGCAGTCAATCCAAATAAAACAAATGGAAACATAGATGGAGAAGATGGTACAGGAAAAGGAAAAAGAAGCACAGTTGGCCACCACCACTATGGAGGTTGTTCCTC
The DNA here is from genome assembly GCA_000404065.3 of Pinus taeda. Lineage (NCBI taxonomy): Eukaryota > Viridiplantae > Streptophyta > Pinopsida > Pinales > Pinaceae > Pinus > Pinus taeda. The sequence goes on from APFE030132870.1 coordinate 47,722, forward strand.
TTACAGTTATTCCCACAACTACTGTAGCAACTACCAATACATGGACAAGAAGCAGTGCAAAACAACTAACCAAATCCATGGAGAGAATGAACCTTAAGACAGAATAAATCAAGAGATTGAAAACTCAAGTCAACATTTTGCAGAACTGGATTAAAAGAGATGAGAGTGCACATTCAGTAGAAATGCAGAGGGCACGAACATTAATTGAAAAATTGCAGAAATCAGAAAAGGAGTCATCAATTGGTAACACTCTAGGAAGAGTAAAGGAAATAATTTGGAACAATATCATTGAGGGTATGAATGAGATTTGGCCCAACATCCAAATCCTATGTGAGCAGAAGGAACTAGTCGAAAAAGCTAAAGACGTTATTTCAATCATTAACTAGGAGCTTGGAGACATGCCAGCAATAGCCAACAGAATCATCAAATTTCTAAATTCAAAGAACAAGTATGACCTAAAAGAGCTGGGAGTAGGAGATAGAACAGGAACTATCCTACAGGTAAAGAAGGTATTAACAAAAAAGAACTTTATTGTACAACTTGAGGAGAAATGCCAGAATTTGGAACTGACAGTAAATAGATTTTTCAGCAGAATTGAACCTTTGACATGAAAAAGTCTCCCTTCTCTGTTTTTCATTAATGATAAACTCATGACCAAAGAAGATTATGTCAAAAGGATAAAATACATCGCAAAGGATGATGTCAAACTCTCCAATATCAAAGGCAACATGATAGGAAAAGCAATGTTGGATGCTATTAGCAATCCAATTTCCATTGAACATGAATTGAAACATGTTTTTGCAGTGAAGCCCACTTTTACACGGTACACAGAAGCAGATGAGATATACCACAGGTTGATTAAGGTTAAAACCCCAGATGAAGAAGAGTGGAGTGAACTATGCGACTATTAGGAGGAACAAGACGAGCAATATTGAAGAGTAAGCACCTAGCTGAGTCAGCAAAGCCAGCACAATTTATTAAAGAATAGCCAAATCAGCCACTACAGTAGAATTGATTACCCACCATCGACATTCAGAAAAAAGGGGCCAGATGTCGAAGTTATCTTATCATGTCCACCTCGTGGTCACACTAGTCAAATTTTTATTCCTCTGTAATTAATAATAGATTGCCAAGTGTATACGGTAGTTGTTGTAGATTTTAGTTAGATACTTCATGTATTGGAAGTATTAGGGGTTGGACCCGAGTATTTGTAAAACTTTTCTTTTTTAGAGCACTATAATTTTGGAGTTGGAGCATCAATAATAAAGGACCATTTGTAAGATACTTGAGCTATTTTTATCTGGTGATTTTTTTCTTTTTGCATTAAATGTTTCATTGTTTCCTTCATTGTGTATCATTGAAATCTTTTTGTAAAACAGAAATTTTAGAGTAATATATGCCGTTGGAGCACCTTATTTCTGTCTGTGTTTACTATATAAGTGTTTTCCTCTGAGGTCTGGTTAAGAAATACTTAATTTCTTTTAAACATTACTGAGTTCACTCTTCTGTCATCTCATTCTTTATTTTTCTTTAAGATCCAGTAAACATATTTAGCTAGCCTTGTGAATGCTCTAAAAAAATTTGATGCTACAATCTAGCCTTTTGACTCCATAGCCCAATGGAAAAGGTTTGAACAATATCTACTCCAACCAACCAAACAATCAATCAATTAATCAATCTTTTATCATTATAGCTAGCCTAAAACATTAGACACTAGAAAGAAAGTCAAATCTCAAAATATATAGAGAGAGCCCTCTCTGAGACTAGGATGGCTAGATCCTAGACTCCAAAGTGGTTTGATGTTCCTTTATGATTCTTTTTCTTGCCAATCTTAAAAATCATAGAGCGATAACAAGTCCATCAATTTCCATGGCTATCTTTTTTTTTTTAAAGAAAATACTTCAATTTGACATTTGATTTGACTTTTCTTTTCTTGATTTATCCCTTGGGGGCTTGCATATTTATTTCTTACTTCAATATCTTACTTGGAGATGCTTATTTTGATTACTTGGAGGAATTGGCCTCCCTTTCTTCGTTTGGAATGGTAACATATAGGCTAGTTTGGAGTATTTTTGCCTTTTCTTAATATTAATTTTGAGTTAACACTTAGATGATTAGCCCTTGGGAACTTCAATTAGCACAATAAGACTTCAACATTCCAACATTTTCCTTTTTCATTTCCTTTTACTCCATCCAACATCCCCAAATATGATGATGCCATGCCCCACGTGCGGTACAAATGCTTGAAAATTCTTGATTTGATGTCACTTTGCTTGAGTGTTGAGTTTGTTTATCTTGTGGATGATACTTGCTTAACCTTTGCTCTTTGTCCACTTCCGATCACTTTCTTTCGAACCTTGTTGCTTGCAATGCCACATGGAAAACCCCTTCGCCAAAAACTGGCTCCACTACTGTAACTAGAGTTCTGCAAGGGCGTTATGACTACTTCAAAAGATAAGTTATCCATCTTGGCATAGAGAATCAAATGGGCACCCTGTTTGCCTCAAAATATGTAGCATGATGCCTCGAGAAACACAAATGCATGGGAACTATGAGACTATCAGGATGCAAAGCCAAGGCCAATGGAGAGTGAAAAATACATGACACATGGCACATGTGGGGTATGGGGGTGCACCGACATTAGGAGGGATAATGTAAGGGAAAAGTACATATGGTAATCACCCTTACAATGCTTTATTGATGCAAGTGCTCCCTTAAATTTTGAGTCCTAATAATGCTTATTCCATAATACTCACACACCATCCCAGGGTATAAGAAGCTGACAATGCCACATAAGCAAAGCTGACAATGCCACATAAGCAAACATATCATGAAACAAACAATATTGAGAGGGGTCATGGACATCCACACTAACAAGGATCTAATAGTCACTTTCCTAAGATAACACATAGCCACGTGGGTTTACATGGCTATAAGGCATATCCTTTGGGCTTATATGGTGTGGCCAAAAGGTTTTGGAGTACCCCTACTGAAAGAGGGGTATCATCTAGCTCCAACTACGAGACAAGTGCTCTTCTTTGGGGCACCTGAGAACCTTAGAATCTCCAAATTTCCATCACTCAAAGACCTGCATCCATGAAACCAAAAACAAGTATCAAATTCTATGAAAACAAATAAATATAAATAAAGCAAAACAAACTAATCTATCTACAATGCATAAATGCAATCAAACCACACAAGTATGATCTAATGCTCATGTTGGAGAGCTTATTCATCGTACCCTACTTTAATATAGGAAAAATGGCATGCTAGGTAAAATCCTAAATCCAATGTAACCATTCGATAAGTTCAACTATACTATAAAGTTTACCTTTATGCTTGGTCAAAAACCAAAATAATGAAACATCAAACTTTAAGAAAATATATGTTAGAAAAATATGAGGTAGGAAGATAATCAAATGAATGACTAGTAAAATCCCAATTCTTACTTGTGATACTACAATTTTCATTGATCCAACAATGGATGGAGATGATGTAGTCATGATAATTGGACAAACCTTCAGTGTTACTCATATAATACATTATTAAGAGCAGCTCCTAAGGCAACTCCAAAAGAAATCCATGAGAAGATTGTTGCTCCTCTCTACTTTCTTTGGTCATGCATGTAGATTAACAATGTGGAGACAAATCAAATCTTAAAAAATATGATGTTACGCGACCCACAGATAGACTTCTTGACACTCAACATGTTGTGTCTCAACCAATTTTGCAAAAGAAATAATGCCACCTCAAATATCATTGTCCAACAACATTTCCTTTAACACACTAATATTTTTATTGTTTAACTCTTTCATGTCAACTATATCAGTGAATTGATGTGGTTGGAATGGTACCATGCAGTGGTTTTCCATTTCCTTAGTTATGCTTAATTGTCCACATGCCACAAAATCCACAATCACATCTTTAGATTCGTCATTTTTGTGTCATAAATAGGATCCATATTGAAATGGAAACAATTCCGTATTTCCTTGACATAATTTTCAGAGGATGAAGGTTCATGGGTGGGAGGAGAGGGAAGAGCTTCTTTCTGTAGATCGTCCTCAAGCTTTACAATAGAAGCTTCATTGTACTTCCTTTTGATTTTTTAATACAAGTTGATGTGTGCATCTCGACTTTGTAGTGATCATCTGATGGGAATACATCATATGTTACCATTAGGTCATAGGTATTTTACTCTAATCCTATTTCCAAGTCCAGAAAGATACAAACATATTCAACGTCTGTGAAATTCCCAATGCAACACTTTTGGAACTTTTTCATTACTTATGGGAAAAAAATTATCTCTTTGGGCTTGAGATTACAATGCCATTATAATAACAATTCATGGTACACGATTTACACATTTTAAAAAAATTAAAAACACAAATTATCTATACACATGATGCCATACACATTATTTTTTTTTATTAGCAAAAATAATTTATGCATTCCAAGTCACTAAGTTACAAAAATAACAAGCAATGATAGATTTCCTTTTTACAATAAATCATCCTTTGAATAATGGAGACCAACATAAGAATTATACAAATAGTTCAAGGTAAATATACCAACAACCAATGTATTTGCAACTAAACATCATTTCTTGAACCTTTATAATCTAATAACTTATTACGAACAACAATAATAATATAGGAGAACTTTTTCTGAAACCATTGATATCGTGCATCAAGGGAATGGAACTTGAACTTAGATTCGTTGATTCCTTGCACTGTTTTAATATAGTCCTTGTTCACGTGTTGAAATTGTGTGTCTCGGTCAAACATTTTTGACTCACTGATTTCCCTCCCATCCTACTCCTTGTGTACTCTTCTTCCTTGCAAACCCTCAAGTTGCAATAGGCTATATGAAGAAGAAAATGCTAGCAAGTGGAGAGCACTCCAACTCAAGGATTTCCCCCTCAAAGAATCTTCACTTCGAGTGACTCAATAGTCACTCTAAATACACAATATCATTAAGATAGTCATCCAATAGTAGGGAAAATGAGAATCCCTTCTCCTTCTTTTATGGAAGGTTTTAGTGATGACACTTGTCAATTCATGCAAAAATAATTGTTTTTTTATCCAATAATTTGATTATTCGTCTATCCATGTGTCAACCTCTCACCAAAGCTCTCCTAAACTTATTTACTTAATTTCTTATTAAAAAAATCATTTTCCCTCACCCACATATGTTTCCATATTTTTTTCTCCAAAATGTCCCTTAATCCCAATTTCTACTCCAGATTTTGTGTTCATTAATTTAAGTCAATAGGGGTGTATCAAATTGTGTTCCCCAGCTACTCATTATTTTTCTCAAATTGAAGTTTAAATTAGAGATATTTATAATATGCTCTTGGCATATAAAGTTCTCTCATAAAATTCATTTTTTCTGATTTTAAATTGTTATTCTTTAATTTCATGCACAACCCTCTTTTCTTAATGAGTAAATTATCATTGAACTAATGTTTCCTAATTAATTTGTAAATTATCATTGGAATAATGTTTGTTAATTAATTTGTATGATCATGAAGTGCTTTTCGCAAATTACCATCTAAGAATATTTTGCAGTCATATTTTTTTTAAGATATTGTACATAAGCACAAAGGGTGCCTTTAGCCTCTTTTCTCCACTTTAAAATTCCACTATCAAATGTAACAAACCGGTGGTTGTGTTCTTTAGGTGTATATAACAATTGGGTCTTGAGATAATGCCCAACATTTAGCTTAATGCACACAACTGGAAGAAGCATGCTCTCTCTATCAAATGCTTTTGTTTTGATGGCTATTTTCCAGTAGTTATGATGGCGTTGTATACGGTGGTGTGGGGAAAACCCGTTTCGCTATACCCATGCCAGCCAGATTGATAGAAGTGATCGGGTTATAAATATTTTTGTCACCAGTGCAAAACATCTAAAATGGAAATAACAACTTTGGTTTATGGTATCGTCAGTGTCTTAATGCTATGCTCTTTGAATGTTGGGCTGCATGGGTGTTGAATCCAAGGTTTTAGTTGCTATAGTATTGTGGTGGAAGTAATGAATGTTTTTTTTTTTTTAATATGGGTTCATATGATTAAGTGATCAGGGGCACTTTTTTTTTTTTTTAACAGTTGTGAGTTTGAGTTTTGTGAGTTGAGAAAGAATGTTTAATTTTCTATTTTACATTTTATTAGGTCGAGAAGCCCTCTACAACAGTGTATCAGGGAGATGTCACGTAAAGTAATGTTACATTAAAAAATATTAAAAAAAATATGAGGGAGATGTTGTCACATAAGGTAATGTTACATTAAAAAATTATTAAAAAATATGAAGGAGATGATGTCGTGTAACGTAATGTTACATTAAAAAAATATGTGTTGACTAATATATATTGTATAAAAAAATAATAATAATTAAAAAATAAAAGAATGTGTCGACTAATATTAACAAACTCAATTTTGAAAATCCATTATCTTATTCATCGAATAATAAAGAAAATTAGGTAAGGAAGCGAATGATTCAATTGGGTAAATTTCTCAAGTTTTCCGTTGTGTGATTTCTGTAATAATAATAATAAGGTAAATTTCGGTTTTCGGTTGTAGGAAGGTAAACTCAATATAATGGGAAATGCTCAATAAAATTAGTAGGAGTGAGGGGAAATTTTGAGTAGAATGTAATATTTATGGTGGGGTGTGACCTGAAATATTAGCTAAAATTTAATAATATTACATTTTAAGTAGTATTTCTCCCCACCCCTTGCCACTATTTATTAGGTGGGGGTGGTTATATATATTGGGTAACATATAATATTGTAATATTATATTTTATGTAATCATTATATTTGTAACAATTAATATAAATGTGTTCCATCTATAAATTTAATTAATAAGCCGATAAAAACTTAATATTTATAATATGACAAGATTTTTAATCATGAATATCTACCATGGATATTATTAACATCTAAGTAGGTTTTTTTATAATACCATGGGTCAATACCTACAAGAGAAAGATAGAGAGGGGGAGGAGAGGAGAAAATTATAATACCATGGGCTATTATCATGGTTTATCAATACCATGGGCCATCTAGATTTTGGATTATTATGTTATGGATCTAGGCCTTTAATTGTTACAATACCATGGGCCAATACCATGGCTTATCAATACCACATGCCCAAAAACAATAACTTATTTCAAAATAGAAATATTTTAATTTAATTTAATTTTATAACATTTT
>APFE030132870.1:72231-123322 GCA_000404065.3 Pinus taeda
TTAAAAAAATCAAATTTATAACTGAGAACAAATTAATAGGAAAGTTGAATTACTTTGACATAAATCTATTCTTATACTTTGACATAAACATAAATCTATTCCTATATTTTTGAGTAAGGACTAATAAATAGGTTAATGGTTATCAAAAGTATGAAGAATATATATATGATATGACTTCCTTACAAAGGTTAGTATAAAGCAAAATATAACTTGCAAAAAAAAATGAATGGGTCAAACATGTAAATAAACAAATATACATAAGAAACAAGATAATGGGAAGCAAACTCTTTATTTGATTGCCAATGGAGCAAAGTTCCGGTGGTCTTTGGATAAGGCACAAAAAAGGATGGATTTGAGCAAGATGAACCTACTCCAATCCCCTTAAGGAGGGCTCTTCTTGTTTCCCTTTGCAAGCTTTCTCTTAAATCCAAGAAGCTTGCAAGCTTTTTGTATGATAAAAAGTTTTCCAAATGATAATGCTAACACATGCAAATGCTTGAGAGTTATGGGAACTCTTAGCAAAAAAAAAAAAGCAGCATAACATTACGCCTACTTCTCTTGTAAAATGTTTTCCCATTACTTAGTATTTATAGATTTTTTGGAGTTTCATGAAAGCTAGGTCCAAGTGTGAATGGATCCCAATCTAATTGAAAATTCCCATGCATGAAGATACCTTTGGGCTTCCAAAGGACCATTCATCAAGAATCTGGGCTTTGAACTATCCTGGTTTGAACTTAACCTGGAATTTTGATTGGGTGTGGTCTCACGAATCCACGTGACTAGCAAAGGAATAGTCATGTGGATCATCTAAAAGCCTCGCCATGAATTTGTGCAAATTAAATCCCACTTTCCTATAGTTTTTTCATTTCTTTTGAGTCTCTAATTTAATTACCATGGATAAAATTTTCCATTTTATGACGATGACCTTTTCGACAATCACATGTGTCACATTGTGAGTTATTTTTTGGTGATGACATGCATAAAAATAGATCTAGCATAGGTTAGGATGAGTTTATTCATATATTTGTAATATGTGTTGATAATCACATTAGCTAGGGCCCATCAAACAATATGTTCTTACAATGAGAAGATTTTATATGGGTTTTGGTCCTTAATTATAAGAATATCGCTTCTATATGTCACCTCTATCAATAAATAATGTATCTCTAAGATTCTCATCCTCAAGTACATGTAGATTAAAAAGGGAACAAAGGAACCAAATCTAAACCAAAATTTGGAAAGCATGTGAGCAATCATATTTAGATATTGAAGATGATCAAACTATTGTCAAGCAACAAACCATTGTTTTAGAGGAGGAAGAAGTCATTTGTCCAAAGGTATTGAATGAAGAGTGGTTTCTTCCCTCCAAAAATAATAATAATAAGACATGAATGCCAAGCTTTCATCCTCGTGGGTTGTAAGATTGTATGAAGCCCCTCAAGGGTGAACGAATAAAGTTCATGAACCCAACTTCTCGATTTAGTAGAGATTATGCCAAACAAATTTCTTCACTATACTTTGTATTGTACTGAGTTTTCGGCAGTGGGGAGATTACTCAGTTTCGTATGACAAGCTAAGGTAGATGGTTTGATGGAATTTTTTGAGTTGATCATGTGATGTAATTCTTGATAAGGCATAACCTCTTTTGATGAATCACCTTAAGGTTTGAGCACACCATTGTCATTTTCATGTTTTGGGGCATCTTTGCATTTATCAATACAATTCATTGTCCCCAAGGCATTGGTCGATAAATATGTGGATTGCGTTTCATGAATTGAGATTTCTCATTCTAAATTTCTCACCTTGATTACACATTTGGATCTATTTTCAAATTTCTTCTATAAAAAACAAAACCTTGAGGAATTTGCATGAGCAGTAGCAATAGTCATAGGCACATTAATGGTTAATAATCCATCAAATATTAGAAAATACTTGATCCTCAAAATGATAGAAACAATTGTGAGGTGTCATATCTACTTAAATAAGAATGATGAATAAATCTTGGAAACAAGTAATCTCTTCCTATGTTTTTATTCAATGTTGAATGAAGAACAACTTGTAGTCGCTTCAACATCCCCCAAAATTTTTAGCTTGTATACCTAAATTTTTGTCCCCCTTTGCTTTTCAAGGTTTTAATAGGTATTTGTGTGGCTTCAATTGGTCATATACCTTAAATGACCTAGTTATCATCGAAGGATATGGTTGCCTATGTTTTAAAAAGAACAGTGTTTATGCCTGCCTTCCTCATCTTGGTTCTCATTCTTCTAAATGCATTATGGCTTATGGAGTTGTTGCTTCAATCATGTACCTTTAAAACTTTATACTACCATATTATGCATTGCAATATTTAGACATGGATTTCGTACTGTATGAGTGAAAATTCTAGGCATCCTTTACTTTGATTCTCATCCCCTAATTTGCATCTTCAAGCTTGAAATCTCATGGGAATTTCATTGTAAATTTTAGTCATAATAATTACATGATCATGTTGGAAATAACATTGAATATCAATGCCATTTTAGTCATTAATTCAATTTATATTCTTGAATATTGAATTGGTTTTCAAGCTTCAATTTCTTTTGCCAAATTAGTGCAATCTCCAACACTTTATTCTTGTCTATTGGATATCAATTTTTAAGAATTTAATGGTGATGCAAGATTTAAATTCTAATAGGTTTTCTTAATTATGAATAGAGAATATAGTTTTTATACGCATTTTCATGAATCTAAGATTGAATCTTCAGAAATATACATTATGCATTGAACTTGTTCTCAAGTAAAGACAATTGAAGCATCTTTACCACTTTCATTTGAAAAATCACTTAAAGGTTTCATTTGTGAATTTTTTTTTGGATTTTTACGCATAATGAATTACAAAATCCATTTTATATAGAATGGTTTGGTCAACTATCTTAAGCTTGCAGATGCATTCATCTATTATATGCATTCAAATTTTGTAGAAACTCATCCTTGTGTTTCTTGTATAAAGCAATGAAATGCTTATAAATTTTACTAATTAGATAATGTTTGAGCATGTAGTTGATTCGTCTTCATAGTTCGTTTGTGAAAGCGGTTACATGTCAAGACTTAGAAAAGAAAAGGGTGATAGGTTTTGTTGCGGACACTCAACTTAGGCATGTCATTTATTGTCAGGGTATGGAAATCTGGCATGGTTGGCCAGATAAAAGATTGAAAACAACTATCTTTGGAGTGATGCCCTTTGCACCATCCTCTCTTACTAATCAGGAGGAAAGGAATTGCATTGCTTAACATCCTATTTGGAGAGGAGAATATGAAACATACAAGGTCTTGAGGATGGCATTGATAGTTGGATATGGTCTCATTCGCATATTGATGTCAGTTGTTAATTGGTTGGGATGGCACTTTGAGGTGAAAAAATTTAGGCCTAATGAACAAAATAGAGTGAAGATAATCTTGGCACGTATATTTGCATTTGTGGTAATTTTATGACCAATGATAATATACAAGACAATAATTATTAGTTGGATCAAGTTTTGGTTGATGCCATGGCTTGGTTATCACTTTTGGATGAGTAGGCTCACAATGGTCCATCATACAACACCTCATATACCTTTTAACTCTCCTGAAAATTAGAATGCAATCCAGGCTTAGTTGGGTGGGGGAGTTCATTCTGATTATCCTCATTGGATTGAATTATGTGTCATGATATCAATGTACACATCCCATGTCATATTTCACATAAGATTCCAAGTTACAACTTGCGGCTAGTTCATGATTCACTCCGAAAGAATTGAGGCAAGTGTGTTAATGAGGCTAAGTTGAACTAATGCCTAGTGAAGACAATCATGAAAACTGTCACATTTATGATGAGGAAAATACTTATGTGGAATTTGATGAAAATCATTTACTTGAAGAGTCTAAAATCATTATATGTGTGAGAAGAATGATGCCCAACATTGCCTGAAATGCATAGATATCTCCTCTATGGGTATTGAACCACTACAAACCCATTACCCAAGTGTTTGTTTTTTCATCTATGGCCTTCATTCTGACAGTCATCAGCATCATTTTCTCTCTTCAATCAAATTAAGATATAAGAAATTTCAGGTTAAAGACTAAGATTTTTTACCTTAAATATTATGTGATTATTGATTCCCCAAAATGTCGATCTTAGTTTTTTCATTGTTACCTATGTAACGAGTCTAAGCATGGGAAGGATCTATTATAAGCGAGTCACATTCTAATAATAAAATATCAACCTTTTGGTGTGTTGTTCATGTAATGTTTCTATTTTGGAAGTATTAGATTCCATTGAATTATTGTCATTGTGATGATGTTGTGATCAACACCCTCCAAAATTTTTCTTACACATGAATTTTTGAGCCTACTCAGGATCTTACGATCTGTCGTTTTATGGTCACTTCATTTCCAATGGATGTTTTTCTATGTGTTTAAGTCTTCTCCCAGTTTATAACCATAAAATTCACTTTCTCACATATACTCAGTCCTCAATGAATTCATAAGACACTTCCTTTATGCAAGCTCAAGTAGGCATAGCGCAATCTATCAAGATAGTTCCTACACAATGTTCAACCTTTTTCGATAGTCAGTGCACACTTTCCATTGACAGTCTCCCTCACTATGGTTGCAATTGCACTTCTATTAAGGTGATTTTTCCCAACTATCTCTTTTGTGAAACTTTGTTTTCAAAAGTGTTACTTTCACGTTCGGGATTATCACGTTTGCTTGCTTTCACTTTAACAAGTGAAGTTTTCATTTTATCTTCACTTTGGCATGTGTTGCTTTTAATTTCTTTAGCTTTTACAAGTATTGTTTTCATGTTTTCTTATGATCATAGGTGTGGCTTCTAATCATGTCACTCTTGTATGTGTCGCACCTTTGCACATCACTAGAGGCAATTATAGCACACTCTTCTACATTAGATAGTCCTTTATACCATGAGAATATGTAATAGACACATTCCTACAGCTTAGTGCACTTCCCAGTCATAGTTGGCATTTAAATCACAACTTGCATTCTAAGTGTCGCAATTTGTCATTTTAATTGTCACACTTATAAATAGGTGTCACTTTGTTGTCGCTTCAAGTTGTGATTGTTGTTCATGACCCCTATGCATATTCTTGGCTTTTATCAATGGAATTCATGTGTGTGATCCATGTTTGGTTCTTGTTCAAATGCATTTCCCTCTCTTACTCTACTAATCCCACACTTAGCCATTTTGGAGCTCTTCTTAGCCCCTCTTTCCTAGTGCAAGTTGTGAATATATGAACCCTCTCCCAGGTGATGAGCATAGCTTATTCATGAGCCTCATTAACCATGCCTCTTACTCCCATAATTGTGCACTGAGAATCTCTTAAGGTCAGCGCCTTTGATTTCAAGTTGAGAACATTCAAAGTATGGTCACCTAACCCTTGTTGCATGTACCGGTTCACTGCACTGAGTTTTGATCACCTTTGCCTTGCATAGCACATGGGACACTTCTAACTAATAGCAAGGATCTCATCTAGCCCCTTGCAAAAGAAAATTGTACAATGCAAAGGCCCTCCTCCTTCCAAAATGCAATGAGAACTTCCTAGGTTAAGTGACCTAACCTTTTGCTACCTCCCTCAGTGAATTGTGCAATTCCTATTTCTAGTGAGCCTCTCCCAATGTAGGGTGCAGTTCTATCAAATAGTGAGTTGTTATTGAGGAAACCTTCATGAGCCTTAGGCTTCCCCCTCTCTCCTAGCGCATAGCACAGTCTTAGTGCACAATGAGGCCTCCTCTCAGTCACAGTCAAGTTAGTGAACAGTCAGCCATTGCTGAAGAAAATTGTGCCTTCCCTTGAGCATTCCCTTAAGGCCAGTGCATGGCGCAGTAACAGTGCTTAGTCTTGCTCCCATTGTTGACTGTGGTCCATCTTAATGCCCAAGACTTGTCCTTCCTTGCTTCCTAAATGCATGGTGCAGTCCTAGAGCATAATGAAGCCTCCTCTCATTCATTGTCAAGTCAAATTATGCTATGAGTCATTGTCCCCTTCCCCTTTGAGCCTAGTGCAGAGTGCAGTTTTAGTCAAATAGCCCATAACTTACATCCTTTGTTCTTTCCCACTACGCTAGAAATTGAAGATCCCCTCCTCATAGTGCATGGCATAATTTTAGTGAATAATGGTGCTTTCCTAAGCCCCTGTTGAACTCAACTACACCCTCCTCATCAATCCCTTCCTTCTCAGTCCTTTCACAATCCTATCACAAGTAGCTTCTTCCATGAGCTAAGTAGGGATATAATAGATTATTTCAAGATTTATTTTTCCTTGTCATGAGTGACCTTCATTGGCAAGTGCACCATCTCATCATGACAAGGTGATTCTCAAGGAAGATGTCAAGGAGAAGAAGCAAAGAAGCACTTGCAGGGAAGAAACACAAAGAAGGGCCATCATGAAGACATGCATAGATCCTAAACCAAGAAATATTGAAGGCAGTTCATGTTAACTCAAAAGGCATTGATGATGATCCAATACCCTTTGGAGGGTGAAGATGAAGTATTGATCAGATTTTTCATGAAAAATTCTAAGACATAGTAGCAAGATAACATCTTGGCATTACCACATCATCACGAAGTTCCATGCCATCAATGCCAAGTCATGGAATATGCAAGTGTCATCACCATGTCATATGTGTCAATGTGTATTGTCACATGATGTGGAATATAATGATGTGATTATCAAAAGGAAAATGGAAAATGTAGTGTGAGGAAGTTCAAGGGTCAAATGTGGAATATGAAGAGTCACATATGGAAAAATGAGCCAAATAGAAGTCCAAAGAGTTATATAGAAGTCCAATGGTCACATTAGAATTCAAAAAGTCATGACAGAAGTTCAAGAGTCATAGGGATATAAAAGGTCATTCCTCTTTTTATAAAAGCAACCGCATACCTTAAACAAAGGGATTTTAGAGTCTTATGCTTTGGAGAGCTAATCTTGGCTTCTCTAACTTGGAATAGGATAGAAAACTATTATTTGGAGAAGCAAAAAGTGACTTAATGTTCCACTACTCGAGCTAGTGGCTCACCATTGTAACTCTGTACTTGGATCTTTCACCTAATAATTGAATCTTGTTGAGCCAACACATTTTTCATGCATGTATCGTGAATATTGTAAGAGTATTATTTAAATGTTTATGGTATATGTTTTGTTCATATGTACTAAGGAAATTGAACTACTTCATTGGATTTTATACTTATCTTGTTGAATGTGTGTTGTATTTTCTTTAATGATCATTATGTCTATGTCAATTTTTTCTCTAGATAACTAAAAAATATTTTCTTTATCTCATGTGCCTCTCTTACGATAGTACCATTACTTTCCTTCTAGAGACTCATTCCTGTCCCTCTTGTGAAGGTCTCCTTTTACACATTGCAATTGGTGTTCCACAATGTCAACTTACTTGCTTGTGCTTATGTTACCCATTGAAACCAAGGGAAACCTTAAGTTATGGTGGTCCGGCTGATATTCTGGATGGGGTTCCTACTCCAAATGGTGTGAGGTCTAATTGGTACTTCACATTAGGGAGACCCCCTATATGTTTGGCAGTATCCAGCATCGCCAACATTATGGCGCTAGAAGAAGGGCAAAATGACAAGTTGTGTCCGTTGAGTCTATTCTGAATCTCTTATCTTAGATGGCTCATTCTCAAATCATAATCCCGGGATTTTTTTCTAATAGATCAAAATTCAAAGTTCCTGTGGAATTAATTGATGACTTGTCTCAATTGAAGTTTGATGGCGATGGTGAAACATTCATAGCCGGACACGTATCTATATTTCTCAAATTTTTTTAATATTATGAAATTAATTGTCAAGATGTTTCCATTAAATTATTCACCCTCACACTTGAAGGTCGAGTTAAGAAATGGTGTCAGACTTTACTAGCTACTTCCATTCATTCATTTGAACAACTCTCTATGTTGCTTCATCAAGCTTTTGACAGGTATGATTATCAAGATGTTTGTAAAAGGATTGATTTTCTTAGAATGAAACCTAGTGAACCTACAGAGGATTTTCTTCGTCGATTTCTTCACCTTGCTATGAATTTCCCAAGGGAGTGATTGATTCATAGTTCATTAAGGAAAAATTTCAAAGTTTGATTCTACTCATCTTGAAATATTTTGAATCTGAACCCCCAAATAATTTTTCTCTCCCATCTTTTACAAACCATGAGACACCTCTAATTTTAGAGGAGGAACCTACTATTCCTTTTGTTCCTTTTCCTCCTCCTTTTTCAATACAAATTCGGGTGCCTCTTGGTGATGATGTTGAAGTTTGGAAATCTGGGAGTCAAATTGTAGATCTGTCTTCTCCCCTTCTTGTTATTTCCCATGATCTTGATCTTATTGAGGAGAAATTGGAATGGTTCAGTAATTGCATGGAGCCTAGAGTGAAAGTTGATCCCTTGGTTTTTCAAAATCATATCAAAGTACATAATCCTAATATTGAATCTAACCCAACTAAAAATATGGTTTCCTTTAGGGATACCCTAAAACCTCTGCCATTTATGTCTCATGATTCCATGTTTCATGATCCAGTTGATCCACCTACTTCAAACTCTCTAGATTCTCAACCTACTGTTTCAAGTAGTAATCAAGAATAAGGTAGTTGTATTTCACATGTAGAGGAGTGAAGGTTTGAATATATGTTCCATATTTATTCTCTCTTTCAAGATGATAATCTCACATCTTTGGTTGATCATTGATCGGGTAATCTTGATAAATTGTCAAACGATTCTGAGCCCTGCATTCAAGTTGAGACTTTGGACAACCATCACCTTAACATCCATGTTTCCATTGATACATATGGTGATGAGTGCCCAAGTTCATAAGATGATATATTTCCTTCCTCTGAGGACTCGTATTTTCAAGGTATCAATCATGGCATATGTTATGTTCATATGTACTAAGGAAATTGAAATACTTCATTGGCTTTGGTACTTATCTTGTTAAATGTGTGTTGTATTTGCTTTAATTATCATTATGTATATGTGAATTGTTTCACTAGATAACTAATGAATATTTTTTTTTCTCTCATGTGCCTCTCTTAGGATAGCACTATTACTTTCCTTCTAGAGACTCACTCTTTTCCCACTCATGAAGGTCTCCTTTTACACATTACAATTGGTGTTCCACAATGTCAACTTACTTTCCTGTTCAAAGGTTTTGTGTATAACCTCTTATGCTACCCATTGAAACCAAGTTAAACCTTAAGTCATGGTGGTTTGGACGATAATCCGGATCGGGTTCCTTCTCTAAATGTTGTGAGGTCTAATTGGGACTTCACATCAGGGAGACCCCCTATATGTTGGCGGTATCCAGCATCGTCAACACACTGATAATGGACCATTTTAGTGATAAAACAATATTGTTATAATCTTCGCCAATCTTGTATTCACTGGTATATAGTCTACAGGTCCAGTCTTGAAGAATTAATTCGAAAAGGATGTTAATTTTTTTTA
Organism: Pinus taeda; assembly: GCA_000404065.3. NCBI lineage: Eukaryota > Viridiplantae > Streptophyta > Pinopsida > Pinales > Pinaceae > Pinus > Pinus taeda. The sequence continues at coordinate 81,719 of APFE030132870.1, forward strand.
TCTCTTCGTAACTCCAAGATATCATAAACTTTTCCTCGGATAATTATCTTCTTGTAGTCGACATGAAATTCAATGCTAACTGATTATAGTTAAGCTTCTGGGACGCATCACTATAATCCCATGCCATAATCTTGGAAAATAATTTTTACCATTTCTCTTAAAAGTTTTTTAAATGTATTTACAAACAGTGTCATGGAAACTTCAATGGAGACTAAAGAGTGTTTTTTAAGTATCAATTATCTAACACAATTGATGCTCTTAATGATTGACTATCAGATTTCTTTCATGATAATATGTACTCAGCTCATGTTGGAAGGATATACATAAGTATATATTATTTATAATGTCTAGATGCCCTAGTTGGTCACTGTGAGCTCGCCTTTGAAGCTAGTGGTCCTGGAAGGCAATAATATATCCAGAAGAAGAATAATCTACGACATCTAAGAGTCATTTTAACATGATCAGGGAGGGAGTTGTCTAACACTAAAGACAATGATAATCATTTCAACATGGAAGAGAATTAGTTTGTTTGACACTCAAGACATTACTCTACATATTGAAATGAGTTTGTCAAATAAAATGATTATATGCTAAATGAAATAAAACAGACGATGCATGACACCTTTTCTATTATGAAAGGGACATGGGAATCTAACAGACCTTTGATGGTGATCAGGGATTGAATAGCAAATGAACAAACCAAATACTAATTGTTGTGTAGGCATGAAGGTTAAGGTTTTGTACCTGGCCCTGCACAATAGTGTAATAATGAAAAGCTTGCATATAATGATATTACGAAGGTTAAATGGAGACTGTCAAAAGTTTATGTGAGAGAAGAGTCCAATTGGACAGATTTGGCAGTAGGGTAAACCAATACGAAGTACAACCAAAGGATAATCCTTTGAAGGAACCATGGGAAAACCATGATGATATGGATGAGTTTTTTATTCTAAGAGAATGCATGATGACTTCTTCTCTCTTTTATAATACACGTTGTTCTAGATTTGGCTTCTAAAAAATAAATTTTCTTTTAGTTACTGCATTAAGATAACAATCGACATTTATGAAGGAATATTAGGATTGGTTGTATGTGTGGTGGTATTGATTACCTACAAGGTCTTCATGTCCCTATTGCTTCAGTTACTCCTCATCATGCCTCTACTTCTACAATGCATGCAACATCTTTGATGTCTTCATTTGTTTTATGGCACAGTAGATTAGATCATGTTTCTACTTGTAGACATAGATATATGTTCTCACAAGCAAGAAGAAAAATCGGAGTGGTGATTTCTATAGAATATCTAATATTTCTAGTCCATTTCATGAATATATTAAATTGATATTCAATCATCTCAAATATATTTGGAGGCATATAGGTTGCCTTTCGTTATCTTGTTGAAATATGAACATATGGTACACCAAGGTCCCAATTCCAATATGTGCCTTAAGCTTTCATTCATTTCTTGTGCCACCAATGAAGGAAAAAGAGTAGAAAAGGGCTTTGAAAGCATAATAGAGTTGGAAGGAGGGCTTTTGTGACTTATGTTTACTAAATTCCAAGTTGCAAAGAAAACATCATCTTAACAATGGGCCATCTTTCGTAGTTAAATTCTGAACAAACTCATTGAATCCAAAGCTATAGGAGAAAGCCTAAGAAACTTTGTCCTTACCAAATTAATGGAAAGACTGATTAAATTTGGCATCAAGATAAAGTAATATTTCAGGGATGTAAACTACTTTGAATTCTTAGTAAAAATTATATTTATTATGGAATTCAATGTAGTAAATAAAGAAGTGAACATAACAATTTTCTATATTGCAACCTGGTATTATGATTGTTGGTTGTATGTTTGCAGGAATGAATTTGATTGGAGAGTTGTTGCATTGTATGAATGCATGCACTACGAGACTAAATACATTATGTCCCATTTTCCATGTAACAAGTAGTACTGTTATCCTAATTATGAAAATGAGAAATGTTAAGACCCATGTAAAGGTCTATTTGAGCATGTAAAGTCATTAAGAAGGTGATATGGTATGGATTAAATGAAGAATCATTTAGAATATGAAAATTCTTAGGGGTTCAATGGGCCATGAGGGAATTTTAAGAGCCATGGGAGAGGTGGAAGGTCACCCCCCATTTGCGTAAATACACCCCATGCCTCATTTAAGGGGGGCTTTGGAACTAAGGTCTTTTAGAATAGTTGTTAGTACTCATATCTTTGAGCGCTCTTGCACTTAGAAGATAGGAGGTTGAGTTGTTGTAAAGCAAGGAGTTTTTTATGGAAATGATATGAGCAGCCCTCATTCCACTATTGTATTTTGATGGTTTTGTAGTGCATGTACATGAAATGCAACATTATTAATGAGAAGTTCTTCATTTTTTGGCATATATTCCCATGCATTCCTATGTTGGTTGTACTAGATAACCAATACTCCAATCATGTGTGCATGTGAAATTTCATGTGAGTAATATGTTAATGAACTAATTGGTTGTTTAATGCTTATGCCTTTGTTTAAATCCAGGTTTTCTCATTCCACGCTAATACTAGTAACCAATTGTGAACTAATTTGCAGTTAAGCTCTAGTATTTTCTTACTTGTATATCTCAGATTATTTTAGTTAATTGATTCCTCTTTAAGATGTACTTCTTGTTGTCTTGCTACCATATTCTTTTACATTGTTCTTCTAGTTCGTCAATCATGGGTTGATTTCATCCTCATTATCTAGACATGTCACACTTGTTATCATGCTAACTTCGTTTCAATTGATAGCCAAGAGGAAAACCCACATGGTGGTAGCCGAGCCCACATAAAGAGTGGGGCTCCTATCTCAAAAGGTGTGAGGTCTATTTGGGGCTTCACACCAGGGAGACCCCCTTACTATTGCCGTTATATTTTGCCCCGTCAACGAAACATAATTCAAGTCCACAATTTGGAAGATCTCTTCATCCTAATGCATTTAATATGAAATTTGGAGAAAAACATTATTATACATCATACTCGATATTAATTCATTTAAGATCTAAAGAGTTCCCTGTACTTTCTATTGCAATTCAAAAATGCATGATTATGGGTTGTTTATTTAGCTAAGGTGTATTCCCAACAATCAAATGTATTCTAGCCTTGATATTAAACATAGGACACATTTCATAAATATGCATTCATGTTGCTCAATAAATCATAACCATCAATAAAATCCACAATCATGATAAACAATCAATATATATCCAGAGTGTATTTCCAGTGGGTTTTATAGCCAAAGTCTAAAAGAATACATGTGAAGTTAACCTTCAAAGACATAGTCTAGCGATTATTTCTACGTAAGTGACAAAGTTTAAAGGAGGACAACATTCAGTTTTCAAATCCATTCCTGAAACACTAAAATATTTATAATGCTAAATGAGTTTATCATGCATTTTTTATTATTAAAACACACAAAGAAATGAAAGCTTAGTAGAATATGATATTTTTATGATATATCTAGAATATTTTGTTTGTAAAAAGAGAATATTTACGCCGAAGCTCTTTTTACAAATATGATGGATCACAGAAGCCTCAATTCTACAATATTTTTGTTGTCGCCTCACAAGTTATCTACAATATATTTGTGACCCAATTTGGAGGGAAAGTCATTGTATTCTAGGGACAACCCATCTAGAGTAGAATTCAAGGAAATTTTGAAGCTTTTCAAAATATAAAACATTAACCATTTGAGAAAACAATTCACCTTTTGTAATATCCATAGGGGATAAAAATCCAAGGAAAAAGGTGTCCCTTTTGGTTTTAGGATTTGGAAACACTATCCATTAGAGGAATGATTTATATCTTGTGATCAGATATAGAAGGATCGAGCCTTAGATGTCAAGAGACATTCACCTTGGAGGGTGCATTACTTACTCTTGAGGGTTTCTTTTAGACACATGTGTTGTCATTTGACCTTCCAATGACTTGAGGAGTTAAAGATATGGATCCCCTATGGAGACATCACATTTTAATTTCAAATTTGGTTTTCGGTGGCCGCCCCCATTTGGAGTTATTCACTCATGTTTTGTAAGGAAATGTTACCTTCAAGCATTATACATCTGCCTTTCAAGGAGATCTAGAAGTCTTTTTACACTCTCTGTTTGAAATTACTGAGAATATATACACCTTAGTGGTATTTGGAGGTCAACATTGCAACTTGGACACTAATTCTTCACTGCTTTATGGAAATTTTCTTCTCTTGTGGGTATTTTTCACCTAGATAATTGTACATATGGCTCAACCACTTATTGTTTATTGTACGTATGACTAAATAGATGTACGAAAATTGGATTTTAATTTTATTAAGGCTATATTTTAGGGTCTCTCATGAGATATTATAATTTTATTGTAAATTAATATGAGCATCAATCTTTAAATAAATATTCCCTTCTTCATTTGTACTCATGGATGGATTGAAAGAGAAATCACTTAAAACTTAATTGAAAAACTCTTTTGAAGACATTTTTGGTGGAAAATCTCTTGTTTATTTCTTTGATGCTACATAGGGCTAGCTACAACACTCTCATGAAGATCTTATTTTGTGAATTACTCACAGTGAATGGAGGTTCAATGGATGAATGGTTTTGTGTGTTATTTGATGAGTAGGTGGTTGTTATTCTAAAACACTATTAACAAAAAAAAGAGAATCAGCCTCATGGGATATACAAATACCCCCTATGTTTTTATAGAGATGGTACTACTCTTTCTCACTTGAAATATAGAATCTATTTTAGTCTAAAAAATATATTTCTTCTCATAATATCAACTCTTGAGAGCAGACTAGACCACAAGACCAAAATATTAGAGTAATAGTTTTAACTAGAAAACATAGAATAACCAACAACCAAGCAGAGCTCTTGGCTTGTAAACATTTGTTATTGTTTTCCTTAGAGAAGGGATGCACAAAGTACGTATCTTTGGGGATTCCGTGCTCACAATCAATTGGATCAATAAAACTCAAGTTTACGAAAGCATTATCCAATGCCTATTCTCGACGAAGAAATGATAATTATTGACTCTTTCACTTATTTCTTCTACTCTCGCATCTATAGAGAGAGGAACATGATTGTTGAACGTCTTTCAAAAGAAGACCTAGTTTTGGAAAAGGGCTATTGATGAATAAAAGAGCAGAAAAATGGGCAATCCTATAAATTATACCACATGAAATTTAGGGAAAATCAACATAGAACAACAATAATATAACTCCACAATCAACAAACCAAAGATATCTACTTTTTTATTTCTTTCTTTTCTACCTAATATCATATGTATTATCAACATTTTTTGTTAGCACTAGACAGACCTATCATTATTGTTATATGACTATTATATTATGTGTTTCTTGTCTCTCCTCTTGTTATTTAGTGAAATGACAAATGATGAAATGAATGGGCAACAGGAAACCTAGAATTTACTGTTGTTTTTCCAATATTTTTTGGCCTCGGAATACACATTATTTATGTATATAAAGAATGTAATCTTCACTCATTATATGAATGAAATTACAGTTTTTTTATTTTGAGAAAAAATATAAAACATATATTAACCCATTCATTACATCATGATCATTTATTATTATAAAGTAACTTAATGGGAAATGGTTTGAAGCAATACAAATATTTTTTTGTGCACTTTTTGTTCTAATGCTTCTTTTTCTTTTTCAGTGAAATAGTATGTGTTTTCCCCTGCTAAGAACAAGGGGTATCATATCATATCCATAGCCTACACATCCCTCATTACTCTCTCTTGTTTATGCTATGGGTTCCTCACTTATGTGGGTAGAAGCAGAACTCTTACGGGGGAGATGGGTAAAAATCGCATCAATGCTAGTTGCAACCCCCCCCCCCCCCCCGCCAAGTTTGTGTTTAGATAATCATCATCCTTTTTTATATTAGTATTATTTGCATGCATGTTCAAGCTAAATCATGCATTTATATTAACATTTTAAACCTAGTTCTTTTTTTAATTTCTCGTTAACCCATTTTGTAATTTATTGTGCCCTTACGAAAGAAGTACTATTAAAAATTGAAATTAGGTGAGCCATGAAAGATTATCATGGATTAAAACCCTTGTACACTTCAGTGTCATTCAAATGAAAAGGATTCAAATACTCGGCCATTTTAGACAAATGAGAAAAGATTTTAATTGAAATATCAACAATGTTCAAAGGTAAAGAAATGAATTGTCATCTTCTTTTCTTGTCAAAGAAAGAAGACCAAAATCAAATCTATAACAGACACATCAGGGAAGGAGAAAAGGTTTCCCTATGAGTGAAATCTTCTTCATATGTATTAATTCTTTTTCCAACTGAAAAAGCTAATGATGTCTCTATGATTCTTTTGGGTTTTCTCCAATGAGCATATATGAGAAGTATTGCATATTTGTTCTTGGCTACAAACTATTATTTCCTTGATGAATGAATGATGTATGAAAATGTCTTATTTGAATCAAGTTGTTGTAATGGAGATAAAATGTGTACATGATGTATAAATTATTTTGATCCTAAGGATATTCTTATGTTTGGTAAGGTTGGCCTTTATTAGGCCAAGGGTGGAAAGGAATAGATATGATTGTCTCATGTTCTGATTGAGAAGACTTGTAGTCCTTCTCTGCATAAGGGGACCCTAACCCTTAAAATATAGTTCAATACATTGGCCTTTTTGTTTTTATAAGTGGTGGAATGAGGATAAAGCTCATTCAACCAAGAGAAGTTGTGATTTTGGAACATTGCCATCTCCTTTCCTTTCTTAATAAGATGGAAAAAATTGGTCATTAGCTCTTCTTAGGATTTACCTAGTTAGAAGTAGTACTTTGGGAATTCCCTTGATGTTGTTAAATATTTTTGAGTCTTCAGAAGTAAATTGGGTAAATCACCCCATGTGAAATCAATTTCATGTCTTGGAGATACTCCTGCGAATTCCCTTGAGAGATATAGAATTTTCAGGTTAGAAGTCTTAGCCCCAGACCTTGGTCACATGGATGAAATGGGGCTATGACTAAAATCCTATGTCATAATGGGGCTCAACCCTCAAGAAGGCACACTATTGGAGTCTCGGGTTATTAGTGTATTATGATATTGGAACCTAGGGTGTTGGATGATTTAACATACCATAGTTATATTTTTCCATGATGATAAAGTGCCCAATCTATTAGCAAGTGTTGGGAAATTGTCCCATTAGCAGATATAATATTGGTTGTTGGGTATTGATGGGATTGTTATTGAAAGCTAGAAGTTTGACTATTTTAGCCTTATAACCTTATAGCAAAATGGGCTATATCCTTCAAGGCTATGGAAATCAGAGTACATGATGTTGGGTGTTGAAAATTTTTTAAGCACACATGGTATGAACTCCTCGAAGATGACAAACCTAATAAGTCCATAGAATGATGGGATTTCCTTATCTATTAGCATATTAGATCGAGAAAGGATGTGGAAGATGAAGTGTAATCTAGAAATCGTAGTGGAGGTTAAGTTGTGATGATGTTTAGAACCTCATGATATCATCTCTCAAGAGATCAGACATTGGGATATGCATAGAGGGTATATGATCATGTACCCCCCAATGGTCATAGAACCCAACAAATATGTTATTTCACGGGAGTTAGGCTACTATCATGAGAAAGGGAGGTTTAGGCCTATTGAATTTCGAGCATCATGAGTATAGAACACAAATATAATACTTTTCCTCAACACAATTGAAAACTAATAAAGAGCCTGGAACTAAGGAGACTACCATGTCTCAACCATGTGGCAGCTAATCTGGCATGATGACATGTCATGATGATGTAGCACCAAGCAAGCCCCTGTTGACATGGCATTGATGTGGCATGTCGACGTCACAGGATGATGTCGAGTAGAGTGTCGACATGGTGGCCAAGTGGCACTTAGGCTATAGTTGCATGTATGTCAGGATATAGGGATGTCAAGTGTCATAAGTTGGTAAGGCCTTTTGGTTTCCCCAGGGGCTTGATAACCTAGTGGTTCATCCTATCAAGAGTCAAACTATCATCCCATCAAGAGTTTGACTTTTATCCAATCAACCTATTGAGTGTTTGGCTATAAACTAATTCAAGAATTAAAAAAAAAATAAAGCATGTCCAGTGGCTCAAATTCCCAAGGAGGTGGTACAAAATGACGATTGATAGAGTTGGTATCTATCAGTAGATAGCCCATTTTGAGGGTAAATGAAGTGAAACAAAGATGGTTTTACAATAAAAGTTTGGTCCAAGGGCTCGATGGTTGATATGTCTAAGTTAGATAGGGTATCCTCGTGGTCCACTAAAGTGGTGTCATGTGGTAATATAGAATACAAGAGGTGGCCTTGAAGGGAAAATATTTAATTGGGAATAACTTCTTGTTCATAGCTCAATTTTGGGAAAAAATTATATCATTGTAAAGTTCTTGATGAGTAGAAGATGATGGAAATGTCATAAATGTGTTTTTTAGAGGAGGTTGAAGAAATATGAATTGTTAATAGCCCCATCTCCATAAAGTAACCTTGGAGATTGGACCTGGCCACCCTACAACCCTAATCAAGCATTAGGGGTTGGGTGTGTTACATAGGAGTGAAAGGGATTCCCCTTGGTTGACATTATTGTTGATAGGTCATGAAGTAGATTTTCTAGGAGGTAGCATTTATCTTTTTTTGTTTGGAAGCCACAAATCCCTGTTGTGGATAGGATTTGGAGCACCACAGGTTTTGGAAGTTGAGGTAAGTTTTTTGAGGTGGTGTCCCTTGTGAAAGGGTAAGCCCTAGATGGGTCATAACTTCCTTCTTCCATTTATATTCAACAATTCAAGGGAAATTGTAAGTGTAATTCCAAAATCACCACACAACGTACAAGAGGAGTTAGTGCCTAATGCATTGTTCTTCCCTTGTTTTGAATCATTTTTATTACCAGCATTTCCCCCAACCTGAGTGTTTTAGCTTTGAGGGTTTCCTTCCTATCCTTGGTTGATTAGTCATTGGTCTTTCCATTTCTTCATTCAATTATTCTTTTAATTAGTGGGCCCAACCTTGTTCAACTACTCAAGCATTTTTTGTTTTTTATCTAGTGAAATTTGAATGTGTTGGGTGTGGAGCCTGATTATCTTCTGTATTCAAAGGTTTCACCTGGATGTATACCCCACGAAGACTGTACACCCCTCCATGTGGGGGGGTGCGGGGGGGACTTGTCCCCCTCGTGGGGGTCCAGGGGGGCTAATCCCCCTCGACTGGGGGGTCCGGGGGGCAGTGGTCCCTTAGTGGGGGTTCAGGGGCAGCATCCCCGAAGCTAAAAATAGATGTAAAATTGCCTTGTAAAAGTATAGTAATTTCTAGTCAATCTGGGCCGTTCATTAGGCGGATGATCTGACGATAGAAGTTATGTTTAATTTAGGGTTTTTTGCCCTAGAAGGCAACCCCTCACTATATATGAGGGATTGTATTGTGTCTATGTATATCTGTATTCGGAGTGAGGAAAAGAGAGGAGATTGAGAGCGAAGAGGGAGTTACAACGGATCTATTGTAGGTTGTATCTCTTTAGTTTGTTGGATAATATAATAAAAAAGGATTGGCTGTTTCCCTGTGGACGTAGCCCAAACTGGGTGAACCACGTATATTGTGTCTCTCTTGTTTTATGTGTTTTCTGTGTTTATATTTCTGCAATATTTTATGTGTTCCATTGCTCTATAATATATAATTTTCTAACAGAATGAAACTAACACCCCCACATTGTTGGGCCTATGGTGGTGCATTATTACTAGTTGGAGGACATAGGAAAGGATACTATGGATTCTCCTATGGTGGAGGCCCATATGGGTTTTAGGATGTGGTTGCTCCTTTGGTGCAAGCTTAATGAGTGTAAGAGGGTCGATGCATTGGAGCTTTGGCTTGGATGCCTTGAGGAGGCATATGGGTGCCTAATTAGCTAAGATAATGCACCCTTGTAATATTTTTGGATGAATAGGATGGTACTACCATGATTGGGAATAGTGGGGGTGGCCCTAATGATTCCAATAATATTTGTAATCATAGGAAGAAGAGTTTCCTCCATATGGGTTGAGTTATGACATAGATCTAAGAAGCCCATACATAACATTAGATGTCCCCAGTGTGGGATTATTGAAGGGTTGATGGTGGGGAGAATCAAGGATGATCGTGTAAAGGTATCCCGATCAAGAATAAATCAACTCAAAATTCTGAGCTTTTAAAAAAAAATCTTCCTTGATTTGAGGCATGGTGGTGAGCACATCTTTCAAGATAATGGGAAAAGGGGATTTGAGAAAAAAATATAAGAGAATTTCATTGGTGACTTCAATTTTTTGAATGGTACAACATATCCTCCATTCATGTGTGTGATCAGATATGAGTGGATGGATTCTTCCTAAATTTGATTTGAAATTCCAGTCTCATGTCATGATGTACTAGTAATTGGAAGAAAGTGAGGAAGGCCTTAGTTAGGGACGTGAAGTTGATGTGAGACCCAACTTTTCCACTAGCATTCCATTTAGCCAAGGGGCCTATTACAATTATTTGAAAATGTCTTAGATAGATTAATTCAGTAGTGATGTTGTTGGAATAATACCATAAATGAAATGTCATGATGTGGTTGGTTGGGTCTTCACCTAGCTGCCCTTCTAATTTTGGGATATTACAAGCAAGTTGGTTGGTATGGAAGGCCATGCAGGGTCATGATCGAGGGGATCATTCATATTTTTCTTAAAATATTGGAGATTCAATGAAGCTACAAAAGGAAATTTGGGAGTTACAATTACCATTATGTGGATTTGTTAACTATGAGCTTGCATTAAAGGAGGGTTAGTGCAAGATGGTGTAGTACCAGGAAAATTTTCCCCTAATATGGTTGAGCCTAACAAACTAGTGTTAAAAGCTAAATTTTCAGGGATAGATTTAACTGACAAATAACTAACTCCAAGAACACCTCCTAGAACTAGTGGGAGGCCTTGCAAGTGTTAAGAACATCAAGGTTTTTTAGGGTCCAATATTGCTCTCTAGTTGTGATTAAGTGTGTGATTTCTTTTCATTGAGGGGGGATAAATTTATTTGAAAATAAGTTGGTTGAGTCAAAGTGCTAGCACCAAAACTAAAAAATTAATAGTCCATAATATGTAAATGTTTTCCAATTTCTATGTATTATAATCGTTTTATCAGGCCCAAGGGATAGCTCAGTTGGTTGATTTCTTATTGTTAAGTACCTCACCTATTGGGAGGTGTTGTGCTATACAACAACCCCCCATTTCATAAAATCTTACTTTAGAAAATTATAATATGAAATGGATCCCTTTTATATTAAATTGATATTAATCCATCACTCTTCTAAAGGTTTGGAAACAAACAAAACATTTTAAAACCTTTTTGAAATAATCGGTCTTAAAAATAAAAACGAATCATTCTTTATTGTTGCGATAAAGCGATTGCAAGATCGCATATCACAACAACAAAGGATGCATAACCATGACCCATTGATTCTCCCCGATGTGATAAGAGCGAGTAACCAACGGTTATCGGGAAAACAAATAATAAAAGGCCCCTCCCCTTTGCTCTGGTACGATATCGCAATCAGCAATCGGGGAATGTGATATGAATATAACGAACTCTCCTCCTTAAAACTCCCGATGCGAGTCAAGCGATATCGCTATCGGCGATCGGGGATTCCATAAAAACTTAAATAAGATTGCCCAAGGCTTCCTCCGATCGCCGATTGCGATGAACCCAAACGCGACTTTCGAAAAGGATTGATATGATTTCGCTATATTATATTAATTATCATTGAAAGCCTTTTTTCTTCCCGATAGTGATTCGCTTGCGTCCAACCGCCAAAAATCAAATCCACGCTTAAACGATTATTCGGCAAGTAAAGGATATAATGAGCATTTAAATGATTGACAGGTTTTAACGGCCAATTAATGAGCAGTTATGCCTAAATCCCTTCAGAGATTGTATCCGCGGGAGCCTTATGATAAATCTTCCATTATTCATTGATTGACACAATTCCTCCATACTTGGTTTTCGCCATCTATTCTCTGCATTACGTTCATTTTTCTCTTGTGCAGAGTTTTTCTGTAGTAACGATTTCAGACCAAATGGGGAAGAAATCTAAGAAGTCTGGAATGACTTCAGCTTCTATGGTAACATGACAACATGCCACCGATCTGGGACCAAGCAAAAAGGGATTAATCTCAGATACCACATGTCTCGGCCTTGGCAGTACTACTTGGAAAAATATTTACAACCTGGTTGAAGCCGAGGAACCTCAGCAAACATCGGTACGAGCTACAGTAGGATCAAGCTGGAAATCTAAAGCTACTTTAAAAGATTTGGTTGATTCCTGCCTACACAGGATAGCGGCCCGAGAGCAAATTCTTCCGTATACAGATGTGGTGAGATGGGCAGTTGAAGAAATTCCAATTACAGACAGAACATTCTGCACTATTGATGGGAGAGTATTCAGTTCATTTTAGCCCAATGATTTCAGACAAATGTACCATTTGCCCGGGCTAGAGAAGAAGTATAATAAAGCATTTCTGGAGAAGTTTCGAGATGAGAATGAAACTGAGTCGGAGCCTATACAAGAATGGAGACAGAACCCGGCGAAACACAAACATGAGTCTTCAGGTAAGTACTCCGTCGACTCCTTATGCTCTCCTTATTGTTATACTGGAGTCATGATGTGTCGATTGTGGGGATAGCATGATTCTTCAAAATTTTCCATAGAGATGGTACCTTTGATGGAAGCAGCATGTAATAGTGAAATCATGGATTGGGGGACTATATTATCAAATAAGTTGGCTACAACTATTCTTGAATTCAGAAACAAATCCCGTGTTACTGATAGGTTCATCCCTCCATTTTACTTTAGTTCCTATATTTTGGATACCCTCTGTTTTAATTCTGATTTTCCTGTGTTAGGGTGGAGATGGACTCCACAGGACCCTATGCCTATTCATATCTACCACCAGAAATTATGGAAAGCTCATTACAAACATCATTTATACCAAGTCTGCAATGGATTCAAGCTACCTATTTACTATGCAATTTTTGATAAACCTGCCCCTAAGATCTCCTCTCAGGCAGAGATTGACTTAACAGCCTTAGGAACCTGGTTTGGAGAAGAAAAATTCACTTATGTAAGAGTTTTTGGCAGTCAGGCCAGGCCTCATGTCCTCCCCTTGTACATACCAGACAAGCTATTAGCTCACGAAATAGCATATCAGCTTACAACTGTATCAACAACAAAAACTCTCATAAATTCAAAGAAGCAAGTTTGGCCTCCTTTTCCTCTAAGGTGTGGTGTCTATACTCTACATGATTATAAACATGCAGAGAAATAGGCAAAAAAAATTAACATCCTAAGTCTCGCCACTCTGCCTAATAGACGTTTCGACCCGAAGAAAGTCATCTATAATGCCCTAGACTAGGCCAAACTCACTAAATTTAAACATAAAGAAGATGAGTTTGAAGACCTGTTCTCCTCAGCCGAGTCAATATTCCAGGTGCAGCAACTAGCTAGAATGAGATACCATGATGACGGGTTAGTAGAATTTAATAAACTTAGAGAGCAAAGGTTGCAAACTCTGCCTCTAGATTTGTTAGCTACTGCCCCGATGATACAATCAAGCGAGCCTGAGCAGCAACTTACCAGCGAACCTCCTGCTACATCCGAAATCTATGAAGAAGTCCAAAGAAGAGAGTAGGAGGAACTCCAGAGGCTAGAACAAGAAGAAGCAAAGAGGAAAGAACAAGAGGAATCACAGAGGAAAGACAGAGAGGAAGCAGAAAAGAAAGAACAAGAGAGAATACAGGAGGAGGAGCAGAAAAAGTAATAGGAGCAGAGCAACAAGGAGGTGAGTGTCAATACTCAAATGGACCCAAGATTGCTCGAGGAATGGCAACAGTTTAATACAATTATAAGCAATCTTGAGAGATCAATGGATGTTGATACATCCAAAGCAGCCAATACACAAGATACAACATCAAAGGAGGTTCCAAGCAAAGCAACCAATGGTCTACCCCCAACTACAGTAGTGGAAATAATTCCCAAGAATCCTTCCCATCAAATTATTTTGCAGGTGGAGGACATTCCTCCACTGGATGTTTTCTATAGCCCAAAACACATGGTTGTAATAAAGCGATGATGGAAAAGGAGAAGGATTGATCAACCTTCTCTATTCCCTGAACAAACGATAACAGCCAATGTGGTATGGAGGAAAGAATTCGACCCCTCCGATGACCTGACAAAGTTATCTCAATATGCTGGTGCCTATTCGGCAGCCACCATGGATAAGGCATCAGAGGTAAGCAATTTGTTGAAATAAAAGGATCAAGTGATCGCTTCACTACAAGCACAGCTAACGGAGGAATAGTAGAATTCAGAACAACTACAACAGCAACTGTCCACGCAGCAACAGTTAAATAACCAGCTCAACAAACAGTTGCATGAAGAGAAACAGAGGATCGATCTGAGAGCAATTCAGAGACAGAAAGAATTATCAGAGGCATTATCAAAGTTGAAGGCGATGAATGAATAGATGGCAAAGACAAAAGATGAGCAAATTGCTCAATTATCAGCTCAAGTAGAGAGGTTCAAGAGTCTTCCCTAGCCTGCCGAGTTCAGAGCAGAGGCAATGCAGATTAACAAGGCATTAATAGCACAAAAAAGATTGTTGTGTCATGAAATTCTCAAGTTGAACCTCTGTGCAACATAACAACATCTATAATAGACAAATCAGTTGATGCCAGGCAGGATTTAGAGCAAGCCGACGACACTTTGACAGATTTTCTTACTTGGCAGGACTCTAATGAGGGACAGGCAACAAACTTGCCCAAAATTTTAGAATCCCATAAAGAAATCCTATTCATGGAGTGGCAGTCCCAATTAATGAAAGCAGAGAGAGCGGTTTCTAGATGCAAGTTATCTACGAACAATTTAATTGAATTGATCAATAATATTCTCTATTTATCTAACATGATTTCTCAATGTACACCGGGTAAATTATTATCAGCCAAGACATTGGAGCAGTCTCGTAACCAAGAGCTAGAAAAGAATGGGAGATTGATCTCAGGAATTAAAAGTTTAACTTGGGACACCTATTGGTTGTTCCTAGTAAAACCATAGAGCCAGAGAGCCGCCCTCAAATGCCTAACGGATGCAATCGGGTGTATCATTCCCGATATACATGATGCCACCTATGCTGCTCAAATCAATTCTCGTCTCAGCCGCCCTCAAGAAGTGGAGCCAATGCTGGCAATATGCCAACTCAGGACAAAGGGCAAACAGCCATAATTATGAATCATTGATGCCGATTACCAGATCACTGTGGGAGAGATATTCAAGATCGGATTATACCAATTTAGTAGCATTTTAATTTTGTAGTTTGTTAGCTTAGTTTAGTATTTATAGACCCTTTCATGTATTTAGAAAGGGGTCGTAAGTTCTTGTATATGACTTAAGCCTGAAGTTGCACTACTGTACTTCAGGCATATTCTTTTATGAAAATTGGACCAATCTTTCCAAATTTTGATAACGAAGCTTTGATGTGAATGTGCACTATTGCCTTTATCTAAAAGTATTTATGAATCGGAAGAAGGAATTCAAATTGCGATTGCCGTAGGGAATAATTCGCAGCTCATATGGTACTATTATCTATGTCTGAATTTATTCCTTTTATGTGAATTGTTGTTTGGTCATTTTTGCTATTATTGAATATGTGAATGTGTTTTAACAGTAAAGTTTATACTTTCCACTATTGGATGTTTACAATTTATTCTCTCAATCATGCATGTATCAGTAATATAAAAAGAGAAGTGTAATATTGTTTTATCAATTACTTTGTTCAACTATTTGAATGAAGTAATTATCATTTAAATGGATGTCTTTGTTTATTGAATAGTGTCATCTATATGCCTATCAGCAAACACAGATCATTAAATGTTTCACTTAAGAATAGAAGCTTCCCGGGATAAAATAGTCATTTACGTTTTCGCTCATAGAATAAGTCCTCCATTTATTATCACTTATTATAAAACCAATCATTCATCCACCCCTTTTATTCATTACTGGGAAACTGGTCCCATTATATCCAGTCGGAGCCACCAACCCAAACGGAAAAGGAGTTGTATTAAGGTCCGGACCGGGTGGTTATCCCCGATGTTGATGTAACGATTTTCGGGGAATCAACATTTCTGGCGCTAGAAGGAGGGCCATCCGCTATGAATGGCGAGTAAATCAAAACCTACAGACCATTCATAGACTAAATCACCCTCCACCTCTCCTCGGACCTCTCGTTTGCACTCTGAAATACCAGTGTCCAGACGAGAAGAAGAAGGATCAACTACCACTGCTTAACCCCATCATACTTCAGAACGTTTAAGTCCAGAGTCCCCTAAAGTTCAATCTATCATCCAGAAACTTCAAGGCTTCTCCATTTCACCTCAAAGATCTGAAGTATCTCAAGGCAGTGAGACTTCGCAATTCCGCCTACCTCATCATCTCACCAGACTTCAAAGCGAAAAACTCGGCATTGAACCACCCAAGTTGCCTTTACCCCAAAGGAAAAGGATTAAAAAGAACACTGAAGGTTCTGGTAGTGAGACTTTTTCTCCATCATCTTCCATCTCATCATCTCCAGTGCGGAGTCACAACACCCATTCACCATTACATTTATTGTTCACCAGGGGTCTTCCCTTCAACATCACCAATCTTTTCAGTCTTCATTTCCCCCCCCTCCCCAAACACCTGGAACACCACAGGCAATCGTTGGTACTCCCAAGATGGCTCAGAACCCATGGAGAAGTCCTAGTGCAGTCACTATGCCTGCACCAATACATCCATTACTTGATTATCCTGAGAAATGGTTACCAAAGTTTAATCTAGATGCTAGAACATTAGCTGAGGAACACATAAATAATTTCATGTTGTCAGTTAATCTGAAGGGAGTAATAGAAGAAGATGTTGTAGTTAGACTTTTCCCCTACACATTACAAGGATCAGCTGGGTCTTGGTATTTTTCCTTGCCCTCTGGATCCATTACCAGTTGGAATACCTTTCAGGAACAGTTTCTTACCAAATATGGCAATGATAGATCCTTGGCCACACTCATTAATGACCTATCGAATCTAAGGATTGAGTCAAGAGAACCAATTAAGGAGTTTAACTCCCGATTTAACAGACTCTTGAATAAAATCCCTACCGATTCCAAGCCAAGTGAACAAATTAGAAGCGAGTGGTACATTACAGCCTTACCTTCAAATATAGCCATTTTTGTAGATAGGGCTGGAAAACCTACATTGACCGAAAACATGAAAGAAGCCCTCGCTGTCAAAAAACGTATAATCGCTTTGGAAAAGAAAGCTGCTCTTGAGGACAGGAAATCCAAAAAAGTGTATTTCAAGGATGATTCAAAGAAGAAAATCACCAAAGATCCATACGATATGGAGGGCCTTCAAAAGGTCCTCAAAACAATGTCAAATGAAATGGTTGAAATTAAAAAGAAAGTAGCAGAAACCTCAACAAAGAAACCTTATAGGAATTTTAAGAAACCTTAGTCAAAACCTCCAAATGTTATATCCAATGCAGATTCAGACCCTGAGGAAGAAGAAGAAGAAGAAACAATTGCACCATCCGATGAATTCGAGGAAGAGGAAGTCGTTGAATGCCATGGAATGTGGGACTTCATATTGCCTAACCCCGATACCGAAACTGAACAAGAAGCCTTTCATGTGACTACCAGGAGCAAAAGTGCCCCTGAACCTGTCCAGGCAAGTTCAAAGAAAAGGAGTGCAAGTACCAATACTACAAAGGAAAAGGTACCCACAAGGAAGCCAGCTGCAACAGTACCTCAAAATCAACCATCATCCTCCAATATACCTTCATCATCTAAGACGTTGGTAGTATCGGATTCAATGGATTACAATATTGTTGATGATATGAAAAAGACTAAGGCAAACATCACCATGTTTGAACTCAGCAAATTAAAACATCAACAGAAATTGCTTCTCAAAGAACTTAATGCAGTTCCTTCATCGCCTCTTCCCAGTACTAAAGCTGCAAGTGATTCAGGACAACCACCTTTTGGTAGAGTTGAGGCTACTGATACGATTCTAATTGGAGACAGATCAAATTCCCATACCCCTCCTTTCCTCTTAACATACGAAATCTACAATCGAAATCTACATAACTCATTGATTGACTCTGGGGCATCATCCAATATAATGCCAGCTTTAGTTTGTTCAAAACTGAACATAGAACCCCAAAAGTCCTAAATTCACATTGTGCAGTTAGATAGAACCAAATTCCAGGTCTTAGGGGAAATAAGCTCTGTTACTAACAAGTTATCGGCTGATCCACGAGTGGTTCAAAGAATTGATATCTTAATCACTGATATACCTAAGTTTTATGGTTTAATCTTGAGTAGGGATTGGTCTGAAAAGCTCCATGGGTATATTTCTACCGATTGGTCTCATATGTCGCTGCCCTACAAGGGAAAGCCAAATCAAATAAAAATCAATCGGGAAAAACATATGACCCATACTATCACAGAGTTCGAACAGGAGAATCAACCAATTGCATTTAACAATAACATTTTGGGAAACTATTCTTCTGAATCATTCTTTGGCAATTATATTGCCCAACCATCTCCTTTCTCGGTAAACAATTTCACATCACAAATCGAAAATTTTTCACAAACTGACAGATCAAGATGTGTTAATGTTACTTAGAATTCTGTAAATAAAAATGTTGATAATTCTTTATTTTGGTCTTTATATTTTGACGGTTCAAAATCTAGTGAAGGATCAGGAGCAGGGTGTATTTTAGTCAGCCCTAAGGGAGAAAAAAATAATGCTCTCTTGTAGATTAGAATTTGAATGCACACATAATACAGCTGAATATGAGGCCTTGGTGCAAGGATTATACAAAGCTATCAGCCTGAAAGTTCAATATTTAAAAGTGTTTGGCGATTCAGAGATTGTCATTAAACAAGTTCGAAATACAATCCATTGTCTCTCTAATCACCTCAAACACTATCAGTCTTTAGTCCAGGAACTTTTATCTCATTTCTTAGCATTCAATATTTCACCTATTCCCAGATCCCAGAATGTAGCAGCTGACCTGTTGGCCAATGTTGCTTCTAAACTCCTGCCTTCTAAAGATTATAGCCCAGATAGATTTTCAGTAGAGTTGATCTTTAGGCCATCAATTCCTGACAATATCACCAATTAGCGAGTGTTCAACCACGATGAAGACATTCTACATTTCTTAACTTCTGAAAAATCCTACAACGATAAGATCATTGATGAAAGTGATCATGATCTTCAGATGAAATAAAAGCATGAGGAAAACTCAATACCAAGGCCTGTGGTTAAACTTGAAGATCTCTACAACATTAAAGATAGGTTCAAACAGGTAACCAATTCAAAACTCCAAAGTTCTACCTTAGGATTTGAATTGATAAATCTTGGTACTGAGCAGAACCCTCAAAATATCAATTTAGGATTAGGACTTTCTGAACAGAAAAGAACAACATTTATTAGATTATTAAGGAAAAATAAACATGTCTTCGCTTGGAAGTATGATGATTTAAAAACATATGATACATCAATCATACAGCATACCATTCCAATGCTACCTGAACAAAAACCGGTTCAATAAAAATTGAGGAAAATACATCCAAACTTAGAGAGTTAGATAAAATCAGAACTCAATAAACTCTTAAAAGCAAAGATTATTTTTCCTGTTCGGCACTCAAACTGGGTCTCCAACATGGTGCCTGTTAGGAAGAAAAATGGTGGCATCAGGATTTGTATAGATTTCAGAAATCTGAATAAGGCAAGTTAGAAAGATAATTTCCCATTACCTACCATGGAGAAAATACTCCATTCAGTAGCAGGTTCTGAACTAATGTCCTTTCTAGACGGTTTTTCAGGATACAACCAAATTCTGGTCCATCCTGATGATAGACTCAAAACTACTTTCAGAACAAAATGGGGAACTTACGCCTATCAGAAAATTCCTTTTGGACTTATTAACGCAGGAGCTACATTCCAAAGAGCAATGGATATAGCCTTCAAAGGATTGATCAACAAAACAGTAGTCATCTATTTAGATGATATTACTGTATTTTCTAAGAGATCCAACCATTTACATCATTTGAATCAAATATTTGAGCGTTGTAGAAGATATGGTATTTCACTTAATCCCAAAAAATCCTTCTTTTCTCTAAATCAAGGAAAGCTCTTGGGCTTTATCATTTCCAAAGATGGTATTTATATTGATCCCGACAAGATTAAAGAAATTTCTGAAATCCCATTTCCTCATAACAAAAAATCCATGCAGTCATTTTTAGGTCAGATCAACTTTGTCAAAAGATTTGTTCACGATTTTTCTCATATCATTTTACCATTACAAACCATGACTAAGAAAAATTCAGCGTTTAGATGGGGGTCTGTGGAAAAGAAGCATTTGATTTAATCAAACAATCAATAATCAATGTCCCGCTTTAAACACTCCTAATTTTTCTAATCATTTCACATTGTACACTATCGCGTCTGATTCATCTTATGCAGTGGTACTTACTCAGATCAACGATCACGACTTGGAAACACCGATTTCATTCTTTAGTTCAAATTTTCAGGGTGCATAACTAAATTACTCTGAAGTTGAAAAACAAGCCTTTGCTGTGTATAAAGCCATTAAACACTACCGGCCCTTCCTTCTAAAAGCCCATACAAAAGTAATAGTTCCTTTTTCTGCAGTAAGGCAATTACTGATCCAAAGAGAATATGACTTGGAAATCAAGCCAGCAAAGATTGTTAGAGGCCAAGGTTTTTGCAGGTTATTAGCAGGAGCATCCAACATTCCGAAATCAGGTGATACAGATCATATTGAAGAAATCAACCAGATAAGTATTACCAATTCTGAATCTCAATATGCAGATTTAATCTTTTATTTGAAAAATGGGCATGCACCTCCTAATCTTTCTTATAAAAACAAATGGGCCATTAGATTAAAGTCAAAAAACTTCGTTATCATTGATGATGTGCTTTTTAGGCAAAACTTTGATTCAGTTTTATTAAGATGCCTGGAGAAACCTGAAGCACAAAAGGTTTTGTAGGAGCTACACGATGGACCAGCTGGAGGACATTTTGGAGCTGACACAACAGCTCATAAAATCGTCCATGTCAGATATTACTGGCCCACCTTATTCAGAGATACCCATGAGTATGTAAGGAAATGCTGAAATTGTCAAGTCTCCAGTGGAAGACAAAGGAAACCAACTTTTCCTTTGCAACCAGTTAATATCGATCAACCTTTTGAGCAATGGGGATTAGACATCATTGGGGAACTCCACAATCCTCCAAACAACATAAGTATATCCTTACTGCTACTGATTACTTTACTAAGTGGGTTGAAGCAATTCCATTAAAGACAACAAACTCTGAAGGAATTATAGAATTCATAGACTAGTTCATCATTACCAGGTTTGGTGTCCCAAATGCTCTTGTTTTTTATAATGCATCTTATTTCTCTAGAAACGCCATGTTTGAGTTTTCTATCAAAAGAGGATTTAAATTGAAATATTCTGCAAATTACTATCCCTAGGGTAATGGTCTGGCAGAATCTACCAATAAAAATCTACTCAAAATCATTAAGCAAACTATCGAACAAAATCATAAAAACTGGCACAAATCTTTAATATCCGCACTATGGGCTGTTAGAATAACGCAGAAGGCCTCTATAGGTACTTCTCCATTCAACCTTGTATATGGGAAAGAAGCAGTACTACCGCCCAATCTAGCGCTTCCTTCTCTAGCCCTAGTTCAGTTTATTGAAGAAAGACCCTCTTCTTCTATCCAACTCAGACATGATCAAATTTTAAAATTAGAGGAAGAGAGAGAGAAAGATAAAATTATTCATGATAAACATCAGCAGATAATCAAGTCATCATTTGATTCAGCTTCGTCTAGTTCTAAACAGTTGCAGGTTGGTGATCTAGTTCTAAAATGGGACAAAGCACATGAGGATAAAGGTAAACACACCAAATTCCAAAAGATGTGGCTTGGACCATTTCAGATCAGCGAGAAGGTAGACCATTCGACATTCATATTATAAGATCTATCAGGAAAAGGGACTCTCTTCCTGTTAATGGCCTCATCTTAAAGAAATTCTTCAATTGAGGAGGTAACCCCTTCTCTTTTAAATTCAGTAGGATTTGCAATTTTTAGGACCATTAGGAAATAAAGTTGTAAAATAGCTTCTATTGGCCTTTGCTATATTGAAATGTTGCTCGGAAGAAGTACTTTTAATATTTACTTTTGTAAAATAGAAATCTTAAACAAAAGGGACAATTTCTAGGAAATTAGGTATATTAACATTCTGAAAACCCCATTTTATTTTTGTGAAAATCCTCTCAAGATTTAGAACTACTGTAAATCATTTTAATGCTTTCAAACTGGCCACAAAAGGGTTACCAATATCAAAACAGAAATTGATTCAATCTTAGCATCCTCAACTCTTACCTTGTCATCCATTTTCTCTTAAGGAGAAAATTGTCCATCCCATTCATCCAAGTTTATGATTACTCAGAGTGTAATTCTAAAATATCTGGTATAAAGATAAGGGGTCTTATCACAAGCCTGCTTACCATGATCATTGGGAAATAGTCTAACCGACATTACCAACACTGCATACCAAAACAGGGTAATGGCCTATAAGCATAAGACAAGGGGTCTCATCACGAGCCAGCTTGTTCGATTAGATTACAACCAGTGAATGGCATTGTCAAATCAGCTGGCAACCAAACCAGGACAATGGATTTTTATCTTACAAAAAATGGAAAAGAAAAGAAATACAAAATATGAAAACATGTTTTGAATTCATTCTTTTAATCATACTCTGAGATGGGAGGGATCGTGAACAATCAAATGGTTAAAAGGTATCCCTGTCGAAACTATGAACGTTTGCTGGCAGCAGAGGCTCTACCTGTGACAAAGGAGTCAATTAAAAAGGCTAAGTTGGAAAGGTAATTTGTTTTATCATTATCAACCAATAAAGGCCAATTTAAAACTTAGAATGTATTTAGTTTTAACAAGAGAAAGAATTAGCAAAAACATACCTTTATTATATTAAGAATGTGTGTATACTTATTTATATTAGAACTTTCCTTTTTGATAAGATATCTATGTAAAGAAAGTTCAAATATTCCAATAACATTTTCAGAGATAACTGTTTCTTCTAGCGAATCGCCAATTGTTATGCTATACAACAACCCCCCATTTCATAAAATCTTACTTTAGAAAATTATAATATGAAATGGGTCCCTTTTAGATTAAATTGATATTAATCCATCACTCTTCTAAAGGTTCGGAAACAAACAAAACATTTTAAAACCTTTTTGAAATAATCGGTCTTAAAAATAAAAACGAATAATTCTTTATTGTTGCGATAAAGCGATCGCAAGATCGCATATCACAACAATAAAGGATGCATAACCATGACCCATTGATTCTCCCTGATGCGATAAGAGCGAGTAACCAACAGTTATCGGGAAAACAAATAATAAAAGGCCCCTCCCCTTTGCTCCGATACGATATCGCAATCGGCAATCGGGGAATGCAATATGAATATAACGAACTCTCCTCCTTAAAATTCCCGATGCGAGTCAAGCGATATCGCTATCAGCGATCGGGGATTCCATAAAAACTTAAATAAGATTGCCCAAGGCTTCCTCCGATCGCCGATTGCGATGAAACCAAACGCGACTTTCGAAAAGGATTGATATGATTTCGCTATATTATATTAATTATCATTGAAAGCCTTTTCTCTTCCCGATAGTGATTCGCTTGCGTCCAACCGCCAAAAAATCAAATCCACGCTTAAACGATTATTCGACAAGTAAAGGATATAATGAGCATTTAAATGATTGACAGGTTTTAACGGCCAATTAATGAGAAGTTATGCCTAAATCCCTTCAGAGATGTATCCGCGGGAGCCTTATGATAAATCTTCCATTATTCATTGATTGACACAATTCCTCCATACTTGGTTTTCGCCATCTATTCTCCGCATTACGTTCATTTTTCTCTTGTGCAGATTTTTTCAGTAGTAATGATTTCAGACCAAATGGGGAAGAAATATAAGAAGTCTGGAACGACTTCAGCTTCTATGGTAACAGGACAACATGCCACCGATCCAGGACCAAGCAAAAAGGGATTAATCTCAGATACCACATGTCTCGGCCTTGGCAGCACTACTTGGCAAAATATTTACAACCTGGTTGAAGCTGAGGAACCTCAGCAAACATCGGTACGAGCTACAGCAGGTTCAAGCCAGAAATCTGAAGCTACTTTAAAAGATTTGGCTGATTCCTACCTACACAGGATAGCGGCCCGAGAGAAAAGTCTTCCGTATACGGATGTGGTGAGATGGGAAATTGAAGAAATTCCAATTACAGACAGAACATTCTGCACTATTGATGGGAGAGTATTCAGTTCATTTCAGCCCAATGATTTCAGACAAATGTACCATTCGCCCGGGCCAGAGACGAAGTATAATAAAGCATTTCTAGAGAAGTTTCGAGATGAGAATGAAACTGAGTCGGAGCCTATACGAGAATGGAGACAAAACCCGGCGAAGGGTAAGTACTTCGTCGACTCCTTATGCTCTCCTTATTGTTATGCTGGAGTCATGATGTGTCGATTGTGGGGATTGCATGATTCTTCAAAATTTTCCATAGAGATGGTACCTTTAATAGAAGCAGCATGTAATAGTGAAATCATAGATTGGGGGACTATATTATTAGATAAGTTGGCTACAGCTATTCTTGAATTCAGAAACAAATCCCGTGTTACTGATAGGTTCATCCCTTCATTTTACTTTAGTGCCTATATTTTGGATACCCTCTGCTTTAATTCCGAGTTTCCTGTGTTAGGGTGGAGATGGACTCCACAGGACCCTATGCCTATTCATATCTACCACCAGAAACTATGGAAATCTCATTATAAACATCATTTATACCAAGTCTGCAATGGATTCATGCTACCTATTTACTATGCAATTTTTGATAAACCTGCCCCTAAGATCTCCTCTCAGGCAGAGATTGACTTAACAGCCTTAGGAACCTGGTTTGGAGAAGAAAAATTCACTTATGTAAGAGTTTTTGGCATTCAGGCCAGGCCTCATGTCCTCCCCTTGTACATACCAGACAAGCTATTAGCTCGTGAAATAGCATATCAACTTACAACTGCATCAGCAACAAAAACTCTCAGAAATTCAAAGAAGCAAGTTTGGCCTCCTTTTCCTCTAAGGTGTGGCGTCTATACTCTGCATGATTATAAACATGCAGAGAAAGAGGCAGAAAACATTAACATCCTAAGTCTCGCCACTCTGCCTAATAGACGTTTCGACCCGAAGAAAGTCATCTATAATGTCCTAGACCAAGCCAAACTCACTAAATTTGAACATAAAGAAGATGATTTTGATGACTTGTTCTCCTCAGCCGAGTCAATATTCCAGGTGCAGCAGCTAGCTAGAATGAGATGCCATGATGATGGGTTAGTAGAATTTAATAAACTTAGAGAGCAGAGGTTGCAAACTCTGCCTCTAGATTTGTTAGCTACTGCCCTGATGATACAATCAAGCGAGCCTGAGCAGCAGCTTACCAGCGAACCTCCTGCTACATCCGAAATCTATGAAGAAGTCCAAAGAAGAGAGCAGGAGGAACTCCGGAGGCTAGAACAAGAAGAGGCAAAGAGGAAAGAACAAGAGGAACCACAGAGGAAAGACAGAGAGGAAGCAAAAAAGAAAGAACATGAGAGAATACGGGAGGAGGAGCAGAAAAAGTAGCAGGAGCAGAGCAACAAGTAGGTGAGTGTCGATACTCAAATGGACCCAAGATTGCTCGAGGAATGGCAATAGTTTAATACAATTATAAGCAATCTTGAGAGCTTAATGGATGTTGATACATCCAAAGCGGCCGATACACAAGATACAGCATCAAAGGAGGTTCCAAGAAAAGGAACCAGCAGTCTACCCCCAACTACAGTAGTGGAAATAATTCCCAAGAATCCTTCCCATCAAATTATTTTGCAGGTGGAGGACATTCCTCCACTGGATGTTTTCTATAGCCCAAAACACAGGGCTGTAATAAAGCGACAGCGGAAAAGGAGAAGGATTGATCAACCTTCTCTATTCCCTAAACAAATGATAACAGCCAATGTGGTATGGAGGGAAGAATTCGACCCCTCCGATGACCTGACAAAGTTATCTCAATATGCTGGTGCCTATTCAGCAGCCACCATGGATAAGGCATCGGAGGTAAGCAATTTGTTGAAAGAAAAGGATCAAGTGATCGCTTCACTGCAAGCACAGCTATTGGAGGAATAGCAGAAGTCAGAACAACTACAATAGCAACTGTCCACGCAGCAACAGTTAAATAACCAGCTCAACAAACAGTTGCATGAAGAGAAACAAAGGATCGATTCGGGAGCAATTTAGAGACAGAAAGAATTATCAAAGGCATTATCAAAGTTGAAGGCGATGAATGAACAGATGGCAAAGACAAAAGATGAGCAAATTGCTCAATTATCAGCTCAAGTAGAGAGGTTCAAGAGTCTTCCCCAGCGTGCCGAGTTCAGAGCAGAGGCAATGTAGATTAACAAGGCATTAATAACACAAATAAGATTGTTGTGTCATGAAATTGCTCAAGTTGAACCTCTGTGCGACATAACAACATCTATAATAGACAAATCAGTTGATGCCAGGCAGGATTTAGAGCAAGCCGATGACACTTTGACAGATTTTCTTACTTGACAGGACTCTAATGAGGGATAGGCAGCAAACTTGCCCAAAATTTTAGAATCCCATAAAGAAATCCTATTCATGGAGTGGCAGTCCCAATTAATGAAAGCAGAGAGAGCGGTTTCTAGATGCAAGTTATCTACGAACAATTTAATTGACTTGATCAATAATATTCTCTATTTATCTAACATGATTTCTCAATGTACACCAGGTGAATTATTATCAGCCAAGACATTGGAGTAGTCATGTAACCAAGAGCTAGAAAAGAATGGGAGATTGATCTCAGGAATTAAAAGTTTAACTTGGGACACCTATTGGTTGTTCCTAGTAAAACCATACAGCTAGAGAGCCGCCCTCAAATGCCTAACGGATACAATCAGGTGTATCATTCCCGATATACATGATGCCACCTATGCTGCTCAAATCAATTCTCATCTCAGCCGCCCTCAAGAAGTGGAGCCAATGCTGGAAATATGCCAACTCAGGACAAAGGGCAAACAGCCAAAATGATGAATCATTGCTGCCGATTACCAGATCACTGTGGGAGAGATATTCAAGATCGGATTATACCAATTTAGTAGCATTTTAATTTTGTAGTTTGTTAGCTTAGTTTAGTATTTATAGACCATTTCATGTATTTAGAAAGGGTCGTAATTTTTTATATATGACTTAAGCCTGAAGTTGCACTACTGTACTTCAGGCATATTCTTTTACGAAAACTAGACCAATCTTTCCAAATTTTGATAACGAAGCTTTGATGTGAATGTGCACTACTGCCTTTATCTAAAAGTATTTCTGAGTCGAAAGAAGGAATTCAAATTGCGATTGGCGTAGGGAATAATTCGCAGCTCATATGGTACTATTATCTACGTTTGAATTTATTCCTTTTATGTGAATTGTTGTTTGGTCATTCTTGCTATTATTGAATATGTGAATGTGTTTTAACAGTAAACTTTATGCTTTCCACTATTGGATGTTTACAATTTACTATTCTCTCAATCATGCATGTATCAACAATATAAAAAGAGAAGTGTAATATTGTTTTATCAATTACGTCGTTCAACTATTTGAACGAAGCAATTATCATTTAAATGAATGTCTTTGTTTATTGAATAGTGTCATCTATATGCCTATTAACAAACACAGATCACTAAACGTTGCACTTAAGAATATAAGCTTCCCAAGATAAAATAGTCATTTACGTTTTCGCTCATAGAATAAGTCCTCCATTTATTATCATTTATTAGAAAACCAATCATTCATCCACCTCCTTTTATTCATTACTGGGAAACTGGTCCCATTATATATAGTCAGAGCCACCATCCCAAACGGAAAAGGAGTTGTATTAAGGTCCGGACCGGGTGGTTATCCCCCGATGTTCATGTAACGATTTTCGGGGCATCAACATTTCTGGCGCTATAAGGAGGGCCATCCACTATGAATGGCGAGTAAATCAAAACCTACAGACCATTCACAAAGTAAATCACCCTCGACCTCTCCTCGGACCTCTCGTTTGCACTCTGAAATACCAGTGTCCAGACGAGAAGAAGAAGGATCAAATACCACTGCTCAACCCCATCATACTTCAGAACGTTTAAGTCCGGAGTCCCCTGAAGTTTAGTCTATCATCCAGAAACTTCAAGGCTTATCCATTTCACCTCAGAGATCTGAAGTATCTCAAGGCAGTGAGACTTCGCAATTTCGCCTACCTCATCATCTCACCAGACTTCAAAGCGAAAAACTCGGCATTGAACCACCCGAATTGCCTTTACCCCAAAGGAAAAGGATTAAAAAGACCACTGAAGGTTCTGGTATTGAAACTTTTTCTCCATCATCTTCCATCTCATCATCTCCAGTGCGAAGTCAAACACCCACTTCACCATTACATATTATTGTTCACCAGGGGTCTTCACCTTCAACATCACAATCTTTTCAGTCTTCATTTCCACCTCCTCCCCAAACACCTGGAACACCACAGTCAATCGTTGGTACTCCCAAGATGGCTCAGAACCCATGGAACAGTCCTGGTGCAGTCACTATGCCTGCACCATTACATACGTTACCTGATTATCCTGAGAAATGGTTACCAAAGTTTAATCCAGATGCTGGAACATTAGCTGAAGAACACATAAATAATTTCATGTTGTCAGTTAATATGAAGGGAGTAACAGAAGAAGATGTTGTAGTTAGACTTTTCCCCCACACATTACAAGGATCAGCTGGGTCTTGGTATTTTTCCTTGCTCTCTAGATCCATTACCAGTTGGAATACCTTTCAGGAGCAGTTTCTTACCAAATATGGCGATGATAGATCCTTGGCCACACTCATTAATGACCTTTCGAATCTAAGGATTGAGTCTAGAGAACCAATTAAGGAGTTTAACTCTCGATTTAATAAACTCTTGAATAAAATCCCTACCGATTCCAACCCAAGTGAAAAAATTAGAAGCGAGTGGTACATTACAGCCTTACCTTCAAATATAGCCATTTTGTAGAAAGGGCTGGAAAACCTACATTGGCCAAAAACATGAAAGAATCCCTTGCTGTCAAAAAATGTATAATTGCTTTGGAAAAGAAAGCTGCTCTCGAGGACAAGAAATCCAAAAAAGTGTCTTTCAAGGATGATTCAAAGAAGAAAATCACCAAAGATCCATACGATATGGAGGGTCTTCAAAAGGTCCTCAAAACAATGTCAAATGAAATGGTTGAAATTAAGAAGCAAGTAGCATAAACCTCAACAAAGAAACCTTATAGTAATTTTAAGAAACCTGAGTCAAAACCTCCAAATGTCATATCCAATGCAGATTCAGACCCTGAGGAAGAAGAAGAAGAAGAAACAATTGCACCATCTGATGAATTCGAGGAAGAGGAAGTCGTTGAATGCCATGGAATGTGGGACTTCATATTGCCTAACTCTGATACCGAAAATGAACAAGAAGCTTTTCCTGTGACTACCAGGAGCAAAAGTGTCCCTGAACCTGTCCAGGCAAGTTCAAAGAAAAGGAGTGCAGGTACCAATACTACAAAGGAAAAGGTACCCACAAGGAAGCCAGCTGCAACAGTACCTCAAAATCAACCATCATCCTCCAATATACCTTCACCATCAAAGACGTTGGCAGTATCAGATTCAATGGATTACAATATTGTTGATGATATGAAAAAGACTAAGGCAAACATCACCATGTTTGAACTCAGCAAATTAAAACATCAACAGAAATTGCTTCTCCAAGAACTTAATGCAGTTCCTTCTTCGCCTCTTCCCAGTATTAAAGCTACAAGTGATTCAAGACAACCACCTTTTGGTAGAGTTGAGGCTACTGATACAATTCTAATCGGAGACAGATCAAATTCCCATACCCCTCTTTTCCTCTTAACGTACGAAATCTACAATTGAAATCTACATAACTGCTTAATTGAATTTGGGGCATCATCCAATATAATTCCAGCTTCAGTTTGTTCAAAACTGAACATAGAACCCCGAAAGTCTTCAATTCACATTGTGCAGTTAGATAGAACTAAATTCCAAGTCTTAGGGGAAATAAATTCTGTTACTATCAGGTTATCGGCTGATCCACGAGTGGTTCAAAGAATTGATATCTTAATCGCTGATATACCTGAGTTTTATGGTTTAATCTTGAGCAGGGATTGGTCTGAGAAGCTCCATGGGTATATTTCTACCGATTGGTCTCATATGTGGCAACCCTACAAGGGAAAGCCAAATCAAATAAAAATCAATCGAGAGAAACACATGACCCATACTGTCACAGAGTTCGAACAGGAGAATCAACCAATTGCATTTAACAATAACATCTTGGGAAACTATTCTTCTGAATCATTCTTTGGCAATTATATTGCCTAACCATATCCTTTATCGGTAAACAATTTCACATCACAAATCGAAATTTTTTCACAAACTGACAGGTCAAGATGTGTTAATGTTACTGAGAATTCTGTAAATAAAATTGTTAATAATTCTTTATTTTGGTCTTTATATTTTGACGATTCAAAATCTAGTGAAGGATCAGGAGCAGGGTGTATTTTAGTCAGCCATGAGGGAGAAACAACAATGCTTTCTTGTAGATTAGAATTTGAATGCACGAATAATACAACTAAGTATGAGGCCTTGGTGCAAGGATTATATAAAGTTATTGGCCTGAAATTTCAATATTTAAAATTGTTTGGCGATTCAGAGATTGTCATAAAACAAGTTCGAAATACAATCCATTGTCTCTCTAATCACCTCAAACACTATCAGTGTTTAGTCCAGGAACTTATATCTCATTTCTTAGCATTCAATATTTCACCTATTCCCAGATCCCAGAATGCAGCAACTGACCTGTTGGCCAATGTTGCTTCTAAACTCCTGCCTTCTGAAGATTATAGCCCGGATAGATTTTCAGTAGAGTTGATCTTTAGGCCATCAATTCCTGACAATATCACCAATTGGCGAGTGTTCAACCACGATGAAGACATTCTACATTTCTTAAATTCCGACAAATCCTACAACGATCATATCATTGATGAAAGTGATCATGATCTTTAGATGAAAGAAAAGCATGAGGAAAACTCAATACCAAGACCTGTGGTTAAACTTGAAGATCTCTACGACATTAAAGATAGGTTCAAACACGTAACCAATTCAAAACTCCAAAGTTCTACCTTAAGATTTGAATTGATAAATCTTGGTACTGAGCAGAACCCTCAAAATATCAATTTAGGATTAGGACTTTTTGAACAGGAAAGGACAACATTTATTATATTATTAAGGAAAAATAAAAATGTCTTCGCTTGGAAGTATGATGATTTAAATACATATGATACATCAATCATACATCATACCATTCCAATGCTATCTGAACAAAAACCGATTCAACAAAAATTGAGGAAAATACATCCAAACTTAGAGAGTCAGATAAAATCAAAACTCAATAAACTCTTGCAAGCAAAGATTATTTTTCCTATTCGGCACTCAAACTGGGTCTCCAACATGGTGCATGTTAGGAAGAAAAATGGTGACATCAGGATTTGTATAGATTTCAGAAATCTGAATAAGGAAAGTCAGAAAGATAATTTCCCATTACCAATCATGGAGCAAATACTCCATTCAGTAGCAGGTTTTGAGCTAATGTCCTTTCTAGACGGTTTTTCAGGATACAACCAAGTTCTGGTCCATCCTGATGACAGACTCAAAACTACTTTCAGAACAAAATGGGGAACTTACGCCTATCAGAAAATTCCTTTTGGACTTATTAACGCAGGAGCTACATTCCAAAGAGCAATGGATATAGCCTTCAAAGGATTGATCAACAAAAAAGTAGTCATCTATTTAGATGATATTACTGTATTTTCTAAAAAGAGATCTAACCATTTACATGATTTGAATCAAATCTTTGAACGTTGTAGAAGGTATGGTATTTCACTTAATCCCAAATAATCCTTCTTTGCTCTAGATCAAGGAAAGCTCTTGGGCTTTATTGTTTCCAAAGATGGTATTTATATTTATCCCGACAAGATTAAATAAATTTCTGAAATCCCATTTCCTCATAACAAAAAATCTATGCAGTCATTTTTAGGTCAGATCAACTTTGTCAAAAGATTTGTTCCCGATTTTTCTCATATCATTTTACCATTACAAACCATGATTAAGAAAAATTCAATGTTTAGATGGGGGGTTGTGGAAAAAGAAGCATTTGATTTAATCAAGCAATCAATAATCAATGCCCTCGCTTTAAACACTCCTAATTTTTCTAATCATTTCACATTGTACACTATCGCATCCGATTTATCTTATGCAACGGTACTCACTCAAATCAACGATCACAACTTGGAAGCACCAATTTCATTCTTTAGTTCAAATTTTCAGGGTGCAGAACTAAATTACTCCGAAGTTGAAAAGCAAGCATTTGCTGTGTATAAAGCCATCAAATACTACAGGCCCTTCCTTCTAAAAGCCCATACAAAAGTAGTAGTTCCTTTTTCTTCAGTAAGGCAATTACTGATCCAAAGAGAATTAGGTGAAAAAAGGGAAAATTGGGTTATAACACTTCAAGAATATGACTTGGAAATCAAGCCAGCAAAGATTGTTAAAGGCCAAGGTTTTTGCAGGTTATTAGCAGGAGCATCCAACATTCCCGAATCAGGTGATACAAATCATATTGAAGAAATCAACCAGATAAGTATTACTGATTCTGAATCTCAATATGCAGATTTAATATTTTATTTGAAAAATGGGCATGCACCTCCTAATCTTTCTTATAAAAACAAACGGGCTATTAGATTAAAGTCAAAAAACTTCATTATCATCGATGATGTACTTTTTAGGCAAAACTACAATTCAGTTTTATTAAGATGCCTAGAGAAACCTGAAGCACAAAATGTTTTGCAAGAGCTACACGATGGACCAGCTGGACAACATTTTGGAGCTGACACAATAGCTCATAAAATCATCCATGCTGGATATTACTGGCCCACCTTATTTAGAGATACCCATGAGTATGTAAGGAAATGCCGAAGTTGTCAAGTCTCCAGTGGAAGACAAAGGAAACCAACTTTTCCTTTGCAACTAGTTAATATCGATCAACCTTTTGAACAATGGGGACTAGACATCATTGGAGAGATAACTCCACAATCCTCCAAACAACGTAAGTATATCCTTACTGCTACTGATTACTTTACCAAGTGGGTTGAAGCAATTCCATTAAAGACAACAAACTCTAAAGGAATTATAGAATTCATAGACCAGTTCATCATTACCAGGTTTGGTGTCCCAAATGCTCTTGTTTATTATAATGCATCTTATTTTTCTGGAAATGCCATGTTTGAGTTTTCTATCAAAAGAGGATTTAAATTAAAATATTCTGCAAATTACTATCCCCGGGGTAATGGCCTGGCAGAATCTACCAATAAAAATCTACTCAAAATCATTAAGAAAACTATCGAACAAAATCATAAAAACTGGCACAAATCTTTAGTATTCACACTATGGGCTGATAGAATAATGTAGAAGGCCTGTATAGGTACTTCCCCATTCAACCTTGTCTACGGGAAAGAAACAGTACTACCGACCAATTTAGCGCTTCCTTCTGTAGCCCTAGTTCAGTTTATTAAAGAAAGACCCTCTTCTTCTATCCAACTTAGACATGATCAAATTTTAAAATTAGAGGAAGAAAGAGAAAATGCCAAAATTACTCATGATAAACATCAATAGATAATCAAGTTATCATTTGATTCAGCTTCGTCTAGTTCTAAACAGTTGCAGGTTGGTGATCTAGTTCTAAAATGGGACAAAGCACATGAGGATAAAGGTAAACACACCAAATTCCAAAAGATGTGGCTTGGACCATTTCAGATCAGCGAGAATATAGGCCATTCAAAATTCATATTACAAGATCTATCAGGAAAGAAGGACTCTCTTCCTGTTAATGGCCTCATCTTAAAGAAATTCTTCAATTGAGGAGGTAACCCCTTCTCTTTTAAATTCAGCAGGATTAGCAATATTTAGAACCATTAGGAAATAAAGTTGTAAAATAGCTTCTATTGGCCTTTGCTATATCGAAATGTTGCTCAGAAGAAGTATTTTTAATATTTACCTTTGTAAAATAGAAATCTTAAACAAAAGGAACAATTTCTAGGAAATTAGGTATATTAACATTCTGAAAACCCCATTTTATTTTTGTGAAAATCCTCTTGAGATTTAGAACTACTGTAAATCATTTTAATGTTTTCAAATTGGCCACAAAAGGGTTACAAATATCAAAACAGAGACTGATTTAATCTTAGCATCCTCAACTTTTACCTTGTCATCCATCTTAACTTAAGGAGAAAATTGTTCATCCCATTCATTCAAGTATATGATTACTCATAGTGTAATTCTAAAATATCTGATATAAAGATAAGGGGTATTATTACAAGCCTTCTTACCATGATCATTTGGAAATAATCTGACCAACATTACCAACACTGCATACCAAAACATGGTAATGGCTTATAATTATAAGACAAGGAGTCTCATCACGAGCTAGCTTGTTCGATTAGATTACAACCAGTGAATGGCATTGTCAAATCAGCTGGCAACCAAACCAGGACAATGGTTTTTTATCTTACAAAAAATGGAAAAGAAAAGAAATACAAAATATGAAAAAAAAACATGTTTTGAATTCATTCTTTTAATCATACTCTAAGATGGAAGGGGTCGTGAACAATCAAATGGTTAAAAGGTATCCCTGTTGAAACTATGAACGTTTGCTGGCAGCAGAGGCTCTACCTGTGACAAAGGAGTCAACTAAAAAGGCTAAGTTGGAAAAGTGTCTTGTTTTATCATTATCAACCAATAAAGGTCAATTCAAAACTTAGAATGTATTTGGTTTTAACAAGAGAAAGAATTAGCAAAAACATGCCTTTATTATATTCAGAATGTGTGTATACTTAGTTATATTAGAACTTTCCTTTTTGATAAGGTATCTATGTAAAGAAAGTTCAAAAAATTTCAATAACTTTTTCAGAGATAACTGTTTCTTCCAGCGAATCACCAATTGCTGTCCTATACAACAACCCCCCATTTCAAAAAATGTTACTTTAGAAAATTATAATTTGAAATGGGTCCCTTTTAGATTAAATTGGTATTAATCCATCACTCTTCTAAAGGTTCGGAAATAAACAAAACATCTTAAAACCTTTTGAAATAATCGGTCTTAAAAATAAAATGAATAATTCTTTATTATTGCGATAAAGCGATCGCAAGATCACATATCGCAACAACACAGGATGCATAACCATGACCCATTGATTTTCCCCGATGCGATAAAAGCGAATAGCCAACGGATATCGGGAAAACAAATAATAAAAGGCCCCTCCCCTTTGCTCTGATGCGATATCGCAATCAGCAATCGGGGAATGCAACGTGAACATAACAAACTCTCCTCCTTCAAACTCCCGATACGAGTCAAGCGATATCGCTATCGGCGATCGGGGATTCCATAATGCTTAAATAAATTGCCCCAAGGCTTCCTCCGATTGCCAATTGCGATGAACCCAAACGCGAATTTCGAAAAGGATCAATATGATTTCGCTATATTATATATTAATTATCATTGAAAGCCTTTTCTCTTCCCGATAGAGATTCGCTCACGTCCAACCGCCAAAAAATCAAATCCATGCTTAAACCATTATTTGACAAATAAAGGATATAATGAGTATTTAAATGATTGACAAGTTTTAATGGTCAATTAATGAGCAGTTATGCCTAAATCCTTTCAGACATTGTATCCGCGGGAGCCTTATGATAAATCTTCCATTACTCATTGATTGACACAATTTCCTCATACTTGGTTTTCGCCATCTATTCTCTGCATTACGTTTATTTTTCTCTTGTGCAGAGTTTTTCCGCAGTAACGATGGGAAAGAAATCTAAGAAGTCTGGAACGCCTTCGGCTTCTATGGTAACATGACAACATGCCACCGGTCTGGGACCAAGCAAGAAGGGATTAATCTCAGATACCACATGTCTTGGCCTTGGCAGCACTACTTGGCAAAATATTTACAACCTGGTTGAAGCCGAGGAACCTCAGCAAACATCGGTATAAGCTTCAGCAGGTTCAAGCCGGAAATATGATGCTACTTTAAAAGATTTTGCTGATTCCTACCTACATAGGATCGCAGCTCGAGAGAAAATTCTTCCGTATACAGATGTGGTGAGATGGGCAATTGAGGAAATTCCAATTACGGACAGAACATTCTGCACTGTTGATGGTATAGTATTTGGTTCATTTCAGCCCAATGATTTCAGACGAATGTACCATTTGCCCGAACCAGAGAAGAAGTACAATAAATAATTTCTGGAGAAGTTTCGAGATGAGAATGAAACTGAGTCAGCGCCTATACAAGAATGGAGACAGAACCCGGCGAAACACAAACATGAGTCTTCGGGTAAGTACTCCGTCGACTCCTTATGCTCTCCTTATTGTTATGCTGGAGTCATGATGTGTTGATTGTGGGGATTACATGATTCTTCAAAATTTTCCATAGAAATGGTACCTTTGATGGAAGCGGCATGTAATAGTGAAATCATGGATTGGGGGACTATATTATCGGATAAGTTGGCTACAGCTATTCTTGAATTCAGAAACAAATCCCGTGTTACTGATAGGTTCATCCCTCCATTTTATTTTAGTGCCTATATTTTGGATACCCTCTGTTTTAATTCTGAGTTTCCTGTGTTAGGGTGGAGATGGAATCCATAGGACCCTATGCCTATTCATATCTACCACTAGAAATTATGGAAAGCTCATTATAAACATCATTTATACCAAGTCTTCAATGGATTTATGCTACCTATTTACTATGCAATTTTTGATAAACCTGCCCCTAAGATCTCCTCTCAGGCTGAGGTTGACTTGACAGCCTTAGGAACCTGTTTTGGAGAAGAAACATTCACTTATGTAAGAGTTTTTGGTAGTCAGGCCAGGCCTCATGTCCTCCCCTTGTACATACTAGACAAGCTATTAGCTCGCGAAATAGCATATCAGCTTACAACTGCGTCAGCCACGAAAACTCTCAGAAATTCAAAGAAGCAAGTTTGGCCTCCTTTTCCTCTAAGGTGTGGCGTCTATACTCTGCATGATTATAAACATGGAGAGAAAGAGGCAGAAAAAATTAACATCCTAGGTCTCGCCACTCTGCCTAATAGACGTTTCGACTCGAAGAAAGTCATCTGTAATGCTCTAGACTAGCCAAGCTTACTAAATTTGAACATAATGATGATGAGTTTGATGACCTGTTCTCGTCTGCCGAGTCAATATTGTAGGTGCAACAGCTAGTTAGAATGAGATACCGTGATGATGGGTTAGTAGAATTTAATAAACTTAGAGAGAAGAGGTTGCAAATTCTGCCTCTAGATTTGTTAGCTACTGCCCTGATGATACAGTGAAGCGAGCCTGAGCAACAGCTTACTAGTGAACCTCTTTCTACCTCCGAAATCTTTGAAGAAGTCCAGAGAAGAGAGCAGGAGGAACTCTGGAGGTTAGAACATGAAGAGGTACAGAGGAAAGAACAGGAAGAGGCACAGAGGAAAGAACAAGAGGAGTCACAGAGGAAAGATAGAGAGGAAGCAGAGAAGAAAGAACATGAGAGAATAGGGGAGGAGGAGTAGAAAAGGCAGCGGGAGCAGAGCAGCAAGGAGGTGAGTGTTGATATTCAAGTGGACCCAAGATTGCTCGAGGAATGGCAACAGTTTAGTACAATTATAGGCTCTGAACAGATGTCGATACATCCAAAGCTGCCGATACACAAGATACAGCATCAATGGAGGTTTCAAGCAAAGGAACTAGCGGTCTACCCCCAACTACAGTAGTGGAAATAATTCCCAAGAATCTTTCTGATCAAATTATTTTGCAGGTGGAGGACATTCCTCCACTGGTTGTTTTCTATAGCCCAAAACACAGGGTTGTAATAAAGCGACATTGGAAAAGGAGAAGGATTGATCAACCTTCTTTGTTGCCTGAACAAACGATAACTGCCAATGTGGTATGGAGGGAAGAATTTGACCCCTCTGATGACCTTACAAAGTTATCTCAATATGCTGGTGCCTATTGGACAGCAACCATGGATAAGGCATCAGAGGTAAGCAATTTGTTGAAATAAAAGGATCAAGCGATCACTTCATTACAAGCACAGCTATCGGAAGAGCAACAAAAGTCAGAACAGCTACAACAGCAACTGTCCACACAACAACAGTTAAACAACCAGCTAAACAAACAGTTGCATGATGAGAAGCAGAGGATCGATTCGGGAGCAATCTAGAGACATAAGGAATTATCCGAGGCATTATCAAAGTTGAAGGCGATGAATGAATAGATGGAAAAGACAAAAGATGAGCAAATTGCTCAATTATCAGCTCAAGTAGAGAGGTTCAAGAGTCTTCCCCAGCCTGCCGAGTTTAGAGCAGAGGCAATGCAAATTAACAAGGAATTAATAACAAAAATAAGATTGTTATGTCGTGAAATTGCTCAATTTGAACCTTTGTGCGACATAACAACATCTATAATGATACGTCAGTTGATGCCAGGCAGGATTTAGAGCAAGTTGACGACACTTTGACAGATTTTCTTACTTGGCAGGACTCTAATGAGGGACAGGCGGCAAACTTGCCCAAAATTTTAGAATCCCATAAGGAAATCCTATTCATGGAGTGGCAGTCCCAATTAATGAAAGCAGAGAGAGCTGTTTCTAGATGCAAGTTATCTACGAGCAATTTAATTGACTTGATCAATAATACTCTCTATTTATCTAGCATGATTTCTCAATGTACACCAGGTAAACTATTATCGGGCAAGACATTGGAGCAGTCATGTAACCAAGAGCTAGAAAAGAATGGGAGATTGATCTCAGGGATTAAAAGTTTAACTTGGGGCACCTATTGGTTGTTCCTAGTAAAACCATACAGTCAGAGAGTCGCCCTCAAATGCCTGATGGATGCAATCAGGTGTATCATTCCCGATATACATAATGCCACCTATGCTGCTCAAATCAATTCTCATCTCAGCCGCCCTCAAGAAGTGGAGCCAATGCTGGCAATATGCCAACTCAGGACAAAGGGCAAACAGCCAGAAGGATGAATCATCGTTGCCGATTACCAGATCACTGTGGTAGAGATATTTAAGATCGGATTATACCAATTTAGTAGAATTTTAATTTTGTAGTTTGTTAGCTTAGTTTAGTATTTATAGACCCTTTCATGTATTTAGAAAGGGTCGTAAGTTTTTGTATATGACTTAAGCCTGAAGTTTCACTATTGTACTTCAGGCATATTCTTTTATGAATACTGAACCAATCTTTCCAAATTTTGATAATGAAGCTTTGATGTGAATGTGCACTATTGCCTTTATTTAAAAGTATTCCTAAATCGAAAGAAGGAATTCAAATTGCGATTGGCGTAGGAAATAATTCGCAGCTCATATGGTACTATTATCTATGTCTGAACTTATTCCTTTTATGTGGATTGTTGTTTGGTCATTTTTGCTATTATTGAATATGTGAATGTGTTTTAAACAGTAAGCTTTATTCTTTCCACTATTGGATGTTTACAATTTTCTACTCTTTTAATCATGCATGTATTAGTAATATAAAAGAGAAGTGTAATATTGTTTTATCAATTACTTCGTTCAACTATTTGAAAGAAGCAATTATCATTTAAATGAATGTCTTTTTTTATTGCATAGTGTCATCTATATGCCTATCAACAAACACAGATTATTAAACGTTGCACTTAAAGAATAGAATCTTCCCGAGATAAAATAGTCATTTACGTTTTCATTCATAGAATAAGTCCTCCATTTATTATCACTTATTAGAAAACCAATCATTCATTCACCCCCTTTTATTCATTACTGGGAAACTTGTCCCATTATATCCAGTCGGAGCCACCATCCCAAACGGAAAAGGAGTTGTATTAAGGTCCGGACAGGGTGATTATCCCCCGATGTTGATGTAACGATTTTCGGGGCATCAACAGGTTCCAAATATGATCATGAAATAACAATAAATTGTGTTACTAAAGCTCATAGAGAAGGTTCTTCTCCTCACTTATACAAGCATAGTAAGCCTCCGGAAATGTGTTCGAGCTTGTGATTTCAAATGGATTAGTAATCATGATGGTTTTTCTTTGGAAAATTATGAATTTCTCTATCAATAATATGTTGTAATGTGGAGAACTACTCTATAACTAAGAGAAGATCCTAGTACCAAGCCAAGTTGTATTTTCTCTATTTTCAACATGTTGCCATGCTTGTCCAACTAAAACAACTTATTCTTCTATTATTTCTCTTTCCCCCCATATGTTCATGTGTTTTTCATAGAATTTGGACCACTTTTATCTCATGCTTTTGACAATTTGGTGATTCTCCTTAATGGGAATCACTACCTCTTCATATGAAGCCAACAATTGGTTCCATTTTCCTTCCTTTACCTTCGCCCAATTTTTGGGGGTATCCACTTGTATATTCTTATCTTCAATTAATTTTCAGCTCATTCTAAGTGGTATCATCAATCAAAATAGGCACATGGCTTGTTTTTTGGATAACTACACCTCATGTTACTTTCCTTGGATCTGAGTTGTATTTTTGGTTTCAGGATATGGTTCCCTCTTTAGTAAGAGAATCTACTAATTGGGCAAAGAAACCAAGATTCTCAAATGACCTTATCTTCTTATGCTCACCTGTTAGTGTTTTTATGGTGAATTGAAGCCTCCTATTCTCCATTTCTAATTCCTTATTATTTCTTAAAAGAGGTGTACAATGGAAAAGAAAATAGGGTACTTGTTAGGATATTCCGACACATAGGAATAGTTAAGTTCAACTTGGTCTAGTATAGAGTTAGGTATAGAGTTAGGTAAAGTGTGTTTCTTTACTGTTGTACATTTTGTAACTTACAATCCGACGGTCACGATATGTAGTGATCCGACGGTTCATTCTCTCCTCGGTATTACCGACCACTTGATCCGTGGCTTGACACCCGATTGGTCCATGAATTCTATTTAAAGCGCATGGAGGGTCATTTGTAGGTTAACCGTGCATGAGAGAAGCTTATGTAAATTTTCATTCTTTTATTAATAAATTGCCTGTAGTAGCCAGGTTGGCGCAGGGCGTGGACTGTTTCCCTCTCTGAGGGTTTTAACCACGTCAAAATACTGGTGTATTGATCTGTGATCTGTTTGTGAGCGGTGTCCTTTTGGTGTTATGTCTGAGGAACTTACCCTATAAATTCCTACATGGTATCAGAGCTATTTGAGG
>APFE030132872.1:0-16158 GCA_000404065.3 Pinus taeda
GAAGAAGGACTTTCATGCTGGGAGGATGACACTGTGTCAGATCAATGGGTTTTAATCCTCCCTTCTACTCTTTCTACTAATAAAGCTAATCAAGTTTTTCTCCACATTATTGTATGTTTGATGATATATGAATTTGTGTGGTAAATATATATCTGGTCCTATATTGTTTATGATTGTAGATCCGAGTACTTTGAAGGTATTATGCTGCTTTGACTTTATATGTACTCCTTGAAATGCGGTAAGCAAGGAAGGAGCGTCAAAGATCTGTCAGAGGGGAGACAGAACAAGTAAGGAACCAAGCTAAAGGTCGAGGTTGGTATTCTTTGCTCCTCTCCTATCTACTTCTGATAAAGGAAAACGAAAGTAACTTTAGCTTGTTTGTTTCTAGGATAGCTACTTGTCTTAGTGGGAGTAGTAGCTTTGCATGGACACTAGATTTCCCGATAACAATTCCTTATAAAAAACACTTTTGAAATACAAACAGCATAGTCTTTGCAAAATGTGGTTGAAATTACAAAACAAAATGCGAACTAAGAATTTATAAACTTATGCAAGTCGCTTATTGGTTCAATATATGTGAAACCTTACCAAAAGGTCCAAAAATATAACAATCCTTATTTCCTAGTATTAAAATGACAACGCACATCTCAAAGTAAGAGTGGTCATGTAAAAGGTAAATTAAAGTATGTAACATTTGTTGCACTTTATTTTTTTTGCATATGTTACATCCATTTAGATATTGGATCTAACATATGCTAAAAAAAAGAGACGAAGAATGTTACATCCATACTTGTAGTCATTTTAATATGATGGAACAAAGTTTTTTATATTAGGATTTTTCTTAAATTGAACAACAAATAATCATTTTTTTATTATTTTTTTTTTTTAACAAAATCATGTCATAACTAAACAACTTGATATTCCTTATAGAAAAAATTGTGAATTACAAACGAGACAATATTTGTAAATTGTGGTTGAAATAACCAAAGACAAACTCAACTAAGAATTTTGAAAGTTATGCAAGTCTCTTGATGATCCAATACATGTGAAACCTTGCAAAACAATCCTAATATATAACAATCTTTGTTTCATGATATTAAAACACAACCATGCACATGTGGATTTAAGAGTGGTCATGTAATAACTAAATTAAAGTATGGATGTAACATTTGTTCCTCTCTCTTTCCTTTTTTTGCATATTATGTTCCATCCATTTAAGGATTGGATTTAACATATCCTAAAAAAGAAAAAGAGAGGAAGAAATGTTACATATACTTTAATTTATTGGTTAAATGACCGCTCTTATATAAAGATGTTGTGTGTGGTCATTTTAATACGAGGAAACAAAGTTTTTATATATTTGAACTATTTGTTAAACTAAACAACAAATAATCAGTTTTTTATTATTTATTTTTTAACAAAATCATGTCATAACTAAGCAACTTGATATTCCTTATAGAAACAGTGTTGAAATAGACATAATCTTTGCAAACTATGGTTGATATTACCAAACACAAACTCAACTAACATTTAGAAACTTATGCAAGTCACTCATTGGTACAATACATGTGAAACCTTGCAAAACGGTCCAAATATATATAACAATCATTGTTTCCTTACATTAAAATGACCACACACACTTGGATGTAAGAATGGTCAAGTGAAAGGGAAATCAAAGTATGGATGTAACATTTTTCCCTCTCTCTTTATTTTTTGTATATGCTACATGCATTTAAATATTGGATCTAACATATGCTAAGAAAGAAAGAGACTAAGAAATTTGACATCAATACTTTAAATTACAAGATACATAACCACTCTTACATCCAAATGTTGTATGTGGTCATTTTTATATGAGGCAACAAAATGTGTTTTACATTTGGACTATTTTAGAAACTCGACAACAAAAAATTATTTTTTTACTATTCATTTTTTTAACAAAATCATGTTATAACTAGACAACTCGATATTCCTTATAGAA
Organism: Pinus taeda; assembly: GCA_000404065.3. NCBI lineage: Eukaryota > Viridiplantae > Streptophyta > Pinopsida > Pinales > Pinaceae > Pinus > Pinus taeda. The sequence continues at coordinate 1,982 of APFE030132872.1, forward strand.
ACACTTTTGGAATACAATTTAGAAATGTTATACAAGTCACTTAATGTTTCAATACATGTGAAACCCTACAAAAAAAAACCAAAATATATAACAATCTTTGTTTCCGCACTAAGAATACCACGCATATTTTAAAAGTGGTAATATAATAGGTAATTTAAATTATGGATGTAACATTTTTCTTCTCTCTTTCTTTTTCTACATATGTTACATCCATTCAAAGATTATAGGTAACATATGCTAAAAGAGAGAAAGAGATGAAGAAATTTTGCATAAATACTTTAATTTATGGGTTACATAACCACTCTTACATTCAAATGTTGTGTGTCATTGTTTTAATATGAGGTAACACAATGTGTTATATATTTGAACTATTCTTTAAGTTGAAAAAATAATGAGTCTTTTTTTTTTTAACAAAATCCTGTCATAACTAAACAACTTCATATTCCTTATAGAAACACTTTTGAAATACAAACGTCATAATCGTTGCCAATTCCGGTTGAAATTATCAAACACAATCTAAACTAAGAATGTAAAAACCTTATACAAGTCACTTAATGTTTTGGGATACATTACCACTCTTACATCCAGATGTTGCACTTGGTCATTTTAATATGAGGCAACAAAGTGTGTTATATATTTGAACTATTTTTTAAACTGAACAACAAATAAATACTTTTTTATTATTTATTCTTTTAACAAATCATGTCATAATTAAACAATTTGATGTTCCTTATATAAACACTTTTGAGATACAAACAACATAATCTTTACAAATTGCTATTGAAATTACCAAACAGAAAATGAACTTAGAATTTAGAAACCTTATACAAGTTTCTTAATGTTTCAATACATGTGAAATCCTTCAAAACAATCAAAATATATAACAATCTTTGTTTCTTCATATTAAAAAGACCATTCACATTGTAAGAGTGGTCATGTAACTTGTAAATTAATGTATGGATGTAACATTTGGTCCTCTCTCTCTCTCTCTCTTTTTTTTGCATATATTACATCCATTTAAATATTGGATGTAACATATGCTGAAAAAAAAGAGACGAAAAAATGTTACAACCATACTTTAATTTACCTGTTACATAACTACTCTTACATATAGATGTTGTATGTGGTCATTTTAATACAACGAAACAAAGTTTGTTATTTATTTCTATTGTTTTACAAATTTGACATGTCTTGAATTACCATTTAAGTGTTTTAAATAAATAAGTAGATAAGTAAATTTATGTTTGGTAATTGTGTTAAAATTTCAATAACAGTTTACTCAATTTAGTTTGGTTAAGAATATCATCATGGTTAGTTGTGCAATAATTTTGTTAAAAATAAAACTAAATATTACATTTATTTGGGTTTATATTAACAACGAAAATAAAAGATTCAAATATATAATTTTATTTATTAGGTTAATTATATAATTAGAAGTTTTTAATAACACCGTTAACAATTTTAACGCCTGAATTTGTCGTTATATACTCTAAGCGACACATTATGCTTTTAGTGTAGCCCGTAAAAATTGTTCAATCCGATTTGAATATTTATGAAATTTGGGTCTAAGGAGCTAACGAGAACTGCTACTGTAGTTCTCTGACTTTAGGATTGTAGAAAACAAAAATTATGTTTCGACAATACCTCTAGCTCATCCACGTGAAATTTTAATTTTTTTTCCTAGTCTTTATATTCGGAGAAAACGGGCATTTAAATAATGTTTGGGCAACATCTGCTCACCTGCTGCACAAGCAGTACTTTTATTATAAAAGGGACATTTTTATAGTTTGTATAGTTGTTACATCTGTTTAAACAAAGTCTTTCTCTTAATACATGAGAGAATTTTTTGGCCAATACTTTTCAAACCAACAAATGTAGTTGAAATCTATTAGGATTTTAAATTTATAATTAATTTTAAATAGATATAATATTAACAATATTTTATTATCTTATTATTATAAATTTAAAATATACATCCATAAAATATTTTTAATATTTTAATATTTTATTCTATATTTTAAATAATTATATTTATAAATAAATAATTTTAATTATTAATTTTAAAATTATATTGGTTAAATAAGATTTCTCTGGAAAAAATGTATGTTAATGAATTGTGGATTTTTCTAATACATCATCTTCAAAAAAATATTTTAATCAACAATAACTTATTTTTAATTATAAAATATTCGTTGTTAGTTTAAATTAAATGTTAATATAATTTATTTTAACAAAATAAAAGTAAGTGTAAAATAGCGTTTGCTAAGAATTTTAATTATAATATAAATATAGTTTATTTTTAACAAAATAAAAATAAATAAATAAAAAAAATTATTTTAAGGAAATGAAAGTATCTAAAAATATCCTTGCTAAAAATTTTAGATTATAATATTACTAGCAATTGTCCCAAAAGGTACAAAGAGAGGCTGATAAGATTATTAAATTGAAATTGTTGAATTTTTCTAGAAGAGTTAATTGGTTTGTGGAAAATCTTGTTTTCTTGCACTGGATCATTGTGCAATTACTTTTCTTTAGATGTTTTGTTTATATCTATATTACAAGGAACACACTAAATATCTTATTTCATTTGAGATTAAGTTAATTACGTAAAATCAAGAGGTTAAGTTAATTGCCCAAAATCAAGAAACCTATATAAATGGCCAAGCATATACGAAGAATACATCTCATTTATATGCAATACCAAATCCATCTTTTCTTTTCTCTGAGTAAAATTTCAAAAGCATGAACACATGCTATTTCACATGCACAATAAACCCAACTTCTGAAATTTCAATGCTTGAATGCATCCCATTCATATGCTACAGTAAACCCATATTTTCCTCAAATTTCAATCCATAAACACATCCATTCATGAGCCATAACAGAACAACAAAAAAAAAACCAGCCCTGTAACGACAGAGCATTATCCCCATTCAGAAGCAAAGAAGTAGCAAATATAAACGCCAGTGTTCCACACTCTTGACTACGTAAACCAATCATCGCCATCTGAAAAATCAAGAAAATAAAGATGATGACTAGTTAAGGAGATGATAGTGACCCTTTTTCTTGCCTTCTTCGTCCGCCTTTCACCCAGAAGGCTTCATTCTCTCGCACAAAAAGAAGAATGTTGACTTCAAAAGCTGCAATGTTGTCCTTTGGTAGAACAAAATTGGACAACCTAGTTCCAGAAATAGGATCTGCCTAAGATTTCCCCAGTGGCAATATGATCAGAGTTTTTGCATAACAAGGCCAGGTACATTATGTGCCCTCTACTTTGTAATCGAAGGTTGTGTCTCACAATGGCGGGAAGGTCTTGTCACTTGCCCAATAAAAATGGAAAGGAAGACATTCAGACATATCTGTTGATTAGAAGCAGATATGCAATCAAGAAATGATTCACACTCCCCTGGAAAAATGACGAAAGGAAGAGCTCATCTTGCTCAGAAACCTATCTTGAGAAGAACTCATCTTGAAAGAAATAGGGATTTTTTATAACACAGTAAAGCTCAAGTAAAAAAAAGTTTCCAGATGTCTCAAGAATGCTGTGGAGAGAAGAATTGGACCTCTCTTATGCAGAATCACTCCAAAATGCTTTCCACCTTGGTGATTTTAAAGGTGCATGGGAGGGCACAACTGACAGCCTATCAAACTCAAACCATGCTTTAATAACAAAATAGATATAACATGTCCACCTACTAACAAAAATGTGAATTGATACTCTGGATCAATTTGTGAGATGAGGGAATTAGTTATGAGAATATTTAAGATATCTCCACATTTAGACTGAGGTGGAATTCATCAAATGTTTGAGTGCCATCCCTTCCTTCAGAAAACCCAAACAACAATCATTTATTGGTCGCCCAAAGGATGAAAACATAAACCCGTGGACAAAAAAGTAGAATATTGAACAATCTACCTGGCTGGTGGGAAAGTGAAGTAGATGATAATTTCTACTGGAAACCCTGTAAGTCCCATTCATCTATTTGATTCCATGATCTCAACATGCCCATGACCTATCAATTTTTTTTTGCCTGAAAAATAAATAAATAAACACCTTAAAAAATAGAAAACCATTGGAATCAAATGTATGAAATCAAATATTGTTAATTATTAACATATAGCATCACAAAATAGATACAACAATCTCAAGATTTTTGTACAGTCCAATTATAAGCTACTTTAGAGTAACAATTTAACATTTGGTAGAGTAGATGAAATCGGAATACTATGAATACAAATATATGCAAAAAAATTCTATGAAACATTATTCTTTTTCATAGCATACCAAGAGCCATTCATGGATATGCTCATGATCCCATGATGTTTATTAACTACTATGATTCCTTATGACATACATACCCCACTCTCAACACTTCCAATTAATGAATATGGTTGGTTAGAACTCTGTGAAACGAATCAGGACCAATTTCTCTAATTAATTTAGATGTAAGGTATCAATCTACATGAACCTGGTCATCTAGAAATAATATATTGATGTGCAAAGTAACTCATAAATCACAGCATATCAATTTCATGGCCTGCAAAAACTTGTAAACTCAACCACAGAGATAAAATAATGAAGTTAAACAACATTTTGAACTGTTAAAAATAGAAGGAATGAAGGCCGAGTACTATGTAATCCACATAGTCCACCAAGTGAAAAGGCTAGCTGGCATGACTACTCACTGACAAAAATAATTTAACCAACCAACGGAAACACAATATCGAACAAATAATTTACCTGGAAGGAAGAAGTATAGCACTATCACTATAAACCCTAAAGCCTGCACTACCTCCTCCATTTTTCTTTGATTTGGTTGGACCACTTGTAAAATTTGAAAGCCATTAAAATTAAATGATGGAAGGCATCAATTATTTCCATTAATTGAGTTTCCCTCTAATATTACATTTATGGGTAACAAAATAAATATAACAAGATCCAACTCTATTTCAAATTCCAAGAGAAGAGAATTACATGACAGAAATAATTAAGATGATAGGATTTGCACATTCAGACTCCAACGGGGTGCATTGAATTTTTTACTACCCTCCCTCCCAATAAGCTAAACAAGAGTGATTTATTGGTCCCCCAATGGGTGAAAAGAATAAAAGCTAACTAAGATTGAGTTTGTGTCCCGGCTGGATTTGTCACGACACCAGGCTGACAGTAGTCTTTCAACTGTGCTAGGCGGGGTGCAACACCACCGAACACTTTCTTTTCACCAATACTTATGTTCGTGGACTATGCCTAATAACTTATCCTACTTAGTTTGTGTTTCTCAACCAAGTATTATTAATGTTCCTTTATACCAATGAACACCCATACACATTCATTAACATCAACAACTATACATGAATAACAAAATTGCACAATATAAAGGGAGGGGCAACTGCCTGAACAATGAGTCTGCCCAATAATATACTATACAATATTTTACAATTTACAAGCTTTACAAGTATAATTGGAATCTCCAAGTTTCATACTTAGCCAAATTTAGAATCTTTGGCAAAACTCGTTTGCGTAGCTCGTTAGCACCTCCGCATGGCTGCTGCATGACTCACCAACCCTTCGTTCACCTTGTCGCACGATCGTGCTTTTTGCCTAACTTGGGCACACCTCCAAGTCACCACACACGAGCGCCTCTGCATGGGACACACCCTTTTCCACAATCTCAACACTTCACCAAAAGTCACACCATGCACACTTGCACGACAGGCGAGCGCTCACCCGAGTCACCCAAGAACCCGTGCCAAGTCGTCACACAAACCAAGCGTTCACCCTTCATTTCACCATCAGGCACTCCTTCACACAACCCTGGCACCACACACCCCTACACGCCCTTCTCCAACCAGCGGGCACTCCTCTACCCGTGCCCTTCACCCAAACCAAGAAATGACACTTAACTCCATGTGGCCTTGCCCAAGAACGGGTGCATCACAAAACTGCGCCTTCCTCTTCTTTGTCATGTCCACACCTTACTTTTATGCTTTTCTCTTCTTCATGAGAGAAGTTTCTTTTTGAGCGATAGTTGAGCATTGTCCAAATGGGCTCCAACGCATCACTAATATATATGAGCGTAGGGCAAGGTCGCAGCTACCCAGCCAACCTACCCATGCCCTTAATGCCATCGCAATATGATTCCAAACTTCATGTCGGCCTCCTTCCAATTATTGGTCGACCCATGGGTTTAGCGTTCATGCTCCCCACGGCTATAAACAGCTCTCCCTCCTCTATTATGTGCATAAATCCACGCATATGTGAATCTGAGCTTCGCACTTCTTCTAAACCACGTGCTCGAGGGATGAACAACTCGTCACACTAACCAGGAGATCGCTCCAAGGACTGCAGGTCCTTATAGCATTAGACAAGAAGACATTGAACCAGATCAAGCGTAGGTAGTTTTAATTGGTGTATGGGGTATATAATTTAGTACTCATCAGTGTTGGCCAAAAGCCAGGGAAGAAGAATAGTGATTGCCAAAAGCCACAGAAGAAGAAGAAGAACAACAACTGGCAGACCAAAGAAACGATTAATTCTGAGGCCAACGATGATATAAAAGAATGGGAAAAAGCAGTAAAAATATCTTCAAGAGTGACATAAAAGAATGAGAAAAAGCAGAAAAAATATCTTCACATTCAGCACAAAGAGGTCCCTTTCACCATCGATGCTATATACTTCTTTACAAGACTGTCGAGGCGGGGTGCTTCTATTTCACTAACAGGATGTGCCCTCAGGGGTAGACCAGTGAAATATTATTTGCGTCAAATATGTAGGAAGGGTGCCCAGCCTAGTAGAGAATGAAGGATACCTATCATGGATTTTAGTGATTTACTGCTAAGGATGATCATTTTTACCATTGCTAAATTGGCTGACAGTGAAACACTTCATTTGGCCAACAAATCATACATGCAGTATGCTTTAGAATGTTTAGAGCCAAAGGTTTTCAACTGATGCGGGGCTATCTTTCCATCTGTGAAAGAGCAACTGACCAAGGTGAAAAAAGGAAAGATCAAGAATTTCATCCATGGATCAATCATGTCTTCTTTTTCCCTTGAGAGAATTCCTCTCTTATAGCCACAACTTATTTCATCGGGTGTATCTAGACCGAGAGAACCACAGATGTAGAGGTGCATAGATCTTATGGCTAGGCATGGTACATATTCTTCAATCATATTTACCCTTACATTGTTCAAACAGTTTAATCAACAGGAGATGAATTTTGCAGAATATCCATATTTAGGAATGGATTTCCATTGTGATCCAGAGTTACCATTACTTATTACACCATTGTGGTTGCTATCGGTAAATTTTTTGACAAAGTGTTTTTAATTTTTATTTTTTTTTGCATTTTCTATGCTTTCTTGATTAATTCCAAATCTAAAAAATAAAAATAAAAAATTATATGTGTACAGATATCAATTCGGTTCAACCTATGAGGGACCCATGAGATGTAGCTAGACTAGCACAGAAACTTGTATGGAAAGCGATTCTCTAAGACTTGGATTTGGCCGAGATTCTAGCTAAATTTCAAGATCACATAGACAGATTAACCCTACGTATTTTGAATGTCTGGATTGAGGAGCTACCTATGCAACTGTAATGCCACACCATTGGTGTACCGGGTCATTGGATGAGACTCTTGCATATGGTAACAGAGGTAGTGACCTGCTATCATGAGCACCATTACTCTACTTAGATATTTTTTCTGCATACATTTTAGTTTTGGGTCAGATGATCAATTTTTGTCTTGGATACAAAGTGCTTGTAATTTTTTTTTTACAATTTTCTATTTCTTTCATGGTTTTATTATGTTTGAGTGATGCAATCCTATTCAACTAATGATTCTAATTGAAAATATTTACTTTACATATGTTGAAAATGTCTATTTAACAAATAATTTGCTACAGAGTTAGTTAATGTGTTTAGATTTAAGGAAATATGTCGGTATTGAATAAACTCAAAATACCTTTCGAAAATACGAACTCTAAGGAACATACAATAAATTGTTGGGTTTGGGATAGTATAGATGCTAGTAATTTGTAGTACATTGAGCTTTGAGTCCAGCCTAATGATTATTCAGTGGATGCCAAGTGAAATGGCATCGGAGAGAACTTCAATCAACGTGTTATACTCAGTGATATTGTTAATTGATTGACCAATGCAAATCCCTCTAAAACTCATTAACTCACTTCTTGGAGAAAAAATAGCCCATGTTACAGAAGATAGGTTTTGCGTACTATGAATAGCACCATCGGCATAACCAACAAATGGTTCTGAAAAGTTCAACATTTGTAACAAATGTGAAGTGGATTACTTAACTCAATAAAAAACGTAAATGAAACGAACTCACAGATGAAATCCAAGCATATTTACATGAGTTTTACCATACATAACTAAGCGTAGTAACATTTTAAATACAACCCATTTCTAGGCTTAGATAATGGAATTTTGCCATAACGTACTAACTTGTAGGCACCTTTTGTCAAAACGTGCTAAACAATATAAGGGCCCATCCAAAGTGGTTCAAATTTTCTTTCTCCTATTTTATCAGACTCCTGATTGTAAACCAAGACCTGGTCACCATCTGAGAAGACACAAGGCTTGAAATTTTTATCATATTGCTCCTTTACACATTTCTTGTGCACTTTGTTAGCCAATGTGACATCACGACAGGTCTCATCTAGATGTATTAATTCCAAGAAACATGCTTCTTCTTTAGAATTATTAGGTAGCGGGTCAATTGCGAGTTTCAGTGATGAAATTTCACATTGAATTGGCAAGACTGCTTCCAAACCATACACCAATGAAAAGGGTGTGAATCTAGTAGCATTTCTCATCGAGGTCCAATATGCCCACAAAGCCAAGTACAAGATTAAATTCCAATTTCATTTATGAACTCAAATTATTCGTTGCAACATATGCTTAAGGACCTTTTTAATAGCCTCAACTTGTCCATTAGCCTGCAGATAATATGGAGTAGAAATATCATCTGAAAGTCCTAATTTGGCAGGCAATGGAATTTTGCCATAACGTACTAACTCGTAGGCACCTTTTGTCAAAACGTGCTTAACAATATAAGGGCCCATCCAAAGTGGTTTGAATTTTCTTGCTCCGATTTTATCAGACTCTTGATCGTAAAGCAAGACCTGGTCACCATCTGAGAAGACACAAGGCTTGACATTTTTATCATATTTCTCCTTTACACATTTCTTGTGAACTTTGTTAGCCAATGTGGCATCACGACAGGTTTCATCTAGATGGATTAATTCCAAGAAACATGCTTCTTCTTTACAATTATTAGGTAGCGGGTCAATTGCGAGTTTGAGTGATGAAATTTCATATTGAATTGGCAAGACTACTTCCAAACCATACACCAACGAAAAGGGTGTGAATCTAGTAGCATTTCTCATCGAGGTCCAATATGCCCACAAAGCCAAGTACAACATTAAATGCCAATTTCATTTATGAACTCTAATTATTCGTTGCAACATATGCTTAAGGACCTTGTTAATAGCCCCAATTTGTCCATTAGCCTGCAGATAATATGGAGTAGAACTATCATGTGACAGTCCTAATTTGGAGGTCAACTCAACCATCATGTGATTGCGAAAATGTGACCCATGATCTGTAACTATGGCGTGTTGTACACCAAACTTGGCAACCATGTGGTTGAAGAAAAATAATGCAGTCGTTTCACCGCTCTTGTTCAATATAGGCATCGCCTCAGCCCATTTATTAAAATAGTAAACAATGACTATAATATACCCATGCTCCCGAGCTGAGGTGGGGTTACATGTCATAAAATCAATGCCCTATTTAGTGAATGGTCCAACAATGACTACTATATGCAAACGTGCAGGTGGTAATCTAGTTTTCTGATCAAATATTTGACATGCATGACAACTTTTGACAGCAATTATGTAGTCTTTGAATATTGTTGGTCAAAAGTAACCATCACAGAGAATTCTCTGTGTTGTAGCATATCCAAATGAATGTCCACCACAAGTGCCTGAATGACATTCATTCAAAGCTTTCTTGGCCTCCTCATGAGTGAGGCACCTATGTAAAGTTTTATCGATACCACGACGATAAAGCGTATAACTATCCACTTTGAATATTCCCCCCCCAACAATTGACGTGACAAAATATATGTCATAGGGTTGCAATTGGAGATAATTATAGTTTTACGCTGGAGGATATAGTGACAAAACCTCTGCACTGCGTGAACGGTTGCCAAAGCTAACTTTTCAACATAAGAATATTTATTTTTGTATCATTGATATTATGTCTCAAGTAATATACGGGATGTTATATTTCATCTTCTTCTTGGACTAAAGCTATTCTGATGGTTGTATCTGTAGCGGTCAGATATAGGTAATAGTCTTGTTGATTGTTTGGGGTATACATTAATGATGCTCTAATCAGGGAATCCTTAAGAACACTAAAGTAATCTTGCGCAACCTGATCCCAATCGAAGGGTACCCCTTTCTTCAACAAATGAGTAAAACCTTTAGCCATTTCATCATAGTTTGCAATGAACCTCCTCGGAAAATTTGCCTTCCCTTGAAGTTTTTGTAACTCTAATAAATTTGAAGGTGGAGGCAAGTCAAGTATTTCCTGGACCTTAGTTGGATCGATTCGAATTCCATATTTTGAGACCACAAATACAAGAAATCAATCAGAGCCAACACAAAACACACACTTGTGTGGATTGAGCCATAGTTTGTAGTGTCAACACCACAAGAATATTTCTCTAAGATGCTGTGAGTGATCAATCTTCTTTCGTGAATGAGTAGTAAAGTCATCAAGATATGGTTGTACAATGTTCTTAATGTCATGGAAGGCATAGTCCATTGCCCTCTCAAATGTAGCCCCTTCATTCCTCAAACCAAAAGGTAACTTCCTATATCGAATGTGCCCCATGGACAAATAAATGGAGTTTTTGACTGATCCTCTAGGCAGATATTGGCTTGATTGTAGCCAGAAAATCCATCTATGAACGAAAACATTTCACATATGGAACATTTGTCAATAATCTAGTCGATGAAGGGTGTAGGACAATTTTCTTTTGGACATGATTTATTTACATCCCAATAATCAACAACACTCTAATTGTTGTTTTTTCATCACATGAACAATATTTGATACCCAATCAGTAAGAGGTACACGGTAAATGAATCCAACACGCAAAAAAATTTCAACCTTTGCCTTAATAGAAACATATTTCTTTGGATGTACAGGTCTAAGCCATTGTTGTACTGGTTTGACATCAGGGTAAATTTTGATTTGATGTTCAACAATGCTTAGATCAATGCCTAGCATCTCATCATAAGACCATGCAAATATATCTCTAAATTCACGAAACAAAGAACAATAAATATCCAGTTCCATAGGAGAACAAAATTTTCCAACATGAATGTTTTCTACAATGTTAGGCTTGGTTGAAATGTTTATAGAAATGGTTTCTTCTATATTAGACAAATTACGTTGAGAATCTACCGAATCTATTCTAACAGAATTCGAAAGGAAATCTACAATTCAAGGGTGTACTAGATCATCTAAATAATCTACACTAGAATCTGGAAGATGGGAACAATGATGATAATCTTTGCACGGTTCTTCTCCTATCATCATTGATTGGATGATTCCCTCATCTTTAGAATATATACAAGCAAAAGGATCTGAATAAGTACCATATTCAAGTGAACGATCTACCGATTCAATTGGTGAATGTGGATTTAGAAATGTCACACAAATAAGAAAAATTGAATGCTATGCAAGCTCGATTGGGCTTAGCACATAACCTCATTAAATCTTTCATCTCCAATACTATTGGTGATCCTCTTTAAGTTAGATGAAGTAGAGGATATCATATTACATGTCTCAACTCTCGCAACTTCCAAAACCTGAGATGGTGGAGGAAGTGTAAAAGTAGCCATTAGGGAAGGATCTTTGAAAAGACCTACACCAACAAATTGAAGTGAAAGTGGTGGTCCATTAACAAATGGAATGCTTCCCATAACTTGAGAACTAGAGGAAAAAAATGAGGTTTGGTCGATAACTATTATTCCCCCTTTATGAGGAAATGCAATCATATAAAAGTAAGTGGAAACAACAACACCCATAGCATAAGCCCATGGTTTTCCATGTAAAATGTTATAGTCAAGGGGTCTGTCAACCACCTCAACCTCAATAGTTATTGTTTTGCCCCTAGCTCTAATTGCAACTTATTCAAAATCCCACATGAAGTATAGGTTCTTCCATCAAAAGCTTTCAATGTGTTTGGTGATCTTGACAACATAGGTGACCCCAGTGTTTTCTAGTAGCTCATTGAGATAATACAGGTAGAAGCTCCCTCATCTATGATAGTTCGATGAATATTCTTGTTGAGAGCTTTAATCAGAATTGGAAAAGCTAATTGTGCTAGAAACTATGGCATATATCCCGATTGATTAAAAGTCACAAGATTAGAATCCGTTGGATCTACTCAACATATTGCCAACAGTAAAGATTGCTTCTAGGAGGGGGGATTTTGCAACACCTTAAGCATCAACATAGCAGAAGGAGACCAAGCAAGATCTTCTACTATGTTGTAATTTTGAATATCTGTGAAGATATAGCGAGAGAAGAATTGAAACTCAAGCACATGTATCATCAATATTTTTGCTCAAATAGCTTTTCTTAGCTTCTGAAACATTGCAGACAAAAATTTATAGCGAAAATTCCATGATGACCTCTTCGGAGTAGAAAAACCCTAGAATCCAAAGCTCTGATACCAAATGTTATGAAACTAGCTCACAAAAAGATAGAAAAGATAGATCAACGATGTAGAAATCAGCCTCTTTGAGGGGGAACCTCCTTTACATTACACAAATAAACAATTCTTGGAAGATATAAATGAAAATACCTACTTTCTATCTATATGAGTCTAAGGAGTCCCAATACAATTGTAACCTACATAAAAATAATTTTGTACGGCCACAACAATAAAAATAGTGGGCTTCTATGGGGTACAATAATAACAACATCGTAACTATATGGGAACAATGTTACAAAAAGGGGGATGCACTAATAACAATAGGGGTTTACACTAGTATTGTAGGGACCTAACATGCCCCTCTCCTTCAAAAAATTTTGTCATCAGTGCTTGAGTAGTTTTGGATGCTTCTATATAAAATTCTCATTCTCCCATGTGGAATATTCAATGGGTAAGTTCTTCCACTTGATGAGATACTCTGAAATTGATCGATTTCTTAGTTGTCGATTTCTTATTTCTTTGACTAATTGGGGTGCCAATATCATTTTTCCTTCTTCCTCAAGTTCTAGCAATATTGTTTAAACTGGGATCTTCTGCAAATTTTGAATGAGTACCCACACTTCTTTGTCATTGTTCCATTCATCCTTTGCTTCATTTATCCAATCTATTTGGATAATAAAAATGGAGCAAAACAATGCTTCCACATGCTCATCCTTTATTGAGACTACATCTGCAACAACATGTTTCTTCCCCTTTTTGTAGATGATTTCAAAGTCATAACCCAATATATTTGTGACCCATTTTTTTTGTTCTTCTAAAGATAATCTTTGTTCTAAAAATTGTTTAAGACCATCATGATCTATTTTTACCTTGAATTGTCTTCCCATTAGATAAGGTCTGATGTTTGGAGGAATACTTCGTCGAATCAAATCAATAGCATGATCATGATCACGAATACCATGGAATGATTATCCAATACTTCTTGGAGATCTGGAGAAATATATGACTTTCATGTGGTAACCTCTTGTGAACATAATTGTGCAATTGCACCTCAATTTTCTTTCTTTAGAATCTTTTTCATTATGTTAGAGATGATTATCTTTCCTAGTTTACATGTGATACCCCGTAATTTAACTTCCTTTCCTTTAAAAAAAAATCATGACAAGTTCTTGAAAATTAAAAGCTATTGTAGCCAAGGATTGTAGCCATTGGAATCCATGTACAACATCGACACCAACCATTAGAATGGAAAGCATTGGTTTATTCAATACATATTCTAACATGGATAAGTTGATATTATCACAGTTTGTAGAGAAATTTATGGTTCCTCCACTTCCAACCGTCACTTGACACTTTGGTGTTGGATATATGAATAAATTCAATTCCTTAGCTATCTTACAATGAATAAAATTATGGGTA
>APFE030132885.1:1749-16923 GCA_000404065.3 Pinus taeda
GCTCAACTGCTCGCCTGCATACTGGTACTCACCCTGCTCAACTGCTTGCCTGCATACTGGTACTCACCTTGCTCAACTGCTTGCCTGCATACAGTACGCACCCTGCTTAACTGCTAGCCTGCGTATGTACGCACTCTGCTCAACTGCTAGCCTGCGTACCCCGCTCTGAGTCCACTGAATTGCCTGCGGTCATCCGCACCTGAAACCCTTCTGCACCTGCGTACCGGCGCACCTGAAACCCTTCTGTGCCTGCGTACCGGCGCACCTGAAACCGTTCTATGCCTGCGTACCGGCGCACCTGAAACTCTTCGCTCCTGCGTATGTACACACTTTTCGCTCACTGTACCTGCGTACCTTCAGGCATAGATGATTTCAAGACTTCAGAAAGAACCCAGACAGTCAGATCTACAGATCTGAACATGCGCCGAAGAGATCTTAGTCCATCAGTAGATTCGCCTTATTTAGATCTAGACTAGATCTAACCCTCATAAGATATTCAACAAAAACATACTTAAGCCAAATGATCTCCTTTGCTTTATATAGGCAAGCTCTTCCTCAAATCAAGGATCATGGGGCTCAATAATAATAATAAAATAAACAATACCACAGGCCAAAACCATGATAACACAATACCGTCGGCTAAATACCATGAGAAAACCCCATGTGTGGGCACTTAACTGCCTTGAAGTGTGTGCACTGGGGGTACGCACCCAATGAATGGGTATCCTGCGGGTATGTACGCACTTTATATAAGACATGCTTGCATGTACGCACCTTTTGAACGGTGTGCCCGCGTACTCCTTATTTTCTTCAATATTTGAGAGCTGTTCATCAATGTTTGCTATTGACCTGTTGTACAGTGATCCATCACCTGTATGGGTTGCCATCAAGGACAACACTTTAGCCATAATGCCTACAGGAAAAAGAGACAGAAGAGGGAGAAAAGGAGGAAGAGAGGGTAGAGCAAAGAGAAGAGTCCCCTGAAATTTTGGAAAGAGAAGCAGCAGCTATCCTCACTGCCCTCAGTACACTAGTCAAGAAGAAGCAGAAGAGGAAAAGAAAAACCTCCATGTATTTTAGGACAAGGAAGAGTACCAGAATTAAAACAGGCAAACCTCAACCCTCATCAAAGACTCCCATTAACATTGAAGATGCACCATCTGCCAAGGTGAAAGAATCTCCTTACAAGACACCCATAACCTATGAAATGAGGACTACAAGATCTTCTACATGGAAGGGAAAGGAAATTCTGCAGGACCCCAAGCCAAGCCTACAAGAGGCTAAAATAGTCCTATAGGAGACACTGTCTAATCTACAGGAGACACAAAAACTTGAGGGAAAGATGGGAGGATAGCCAGAGGTGAAAGAGGAAGCACAAGAGCTACTCGAACCTGATCCCCAACCTAATCTTGATTCCTATTATAGACTACTTGAGGGAGGCAAGATAATCCCACAAAAATTTACAATTCCACTGTTTTTCGAATTGGAAAAAGAGAGAGTGAGAATGAATAAGTGGATGTAGATCACCAAGTCCAAAGGAGTTGAGGATATTGGCCACATGGAAAACAAACTCAGGGAAATGGGCAGGGAATTGAGTGCTCTCAGAGATAGAGAAGCCATTACAAGAAGCCACCTTGAGAATGAGAATGAATTACTAAGGATGCAGCTGCAGGAGAAAGAGACTCATTTGGCATACATGGCCAACTTATCCATAGAAGCATTACAATATAGAACACTATCCAAATCTTATGGCCTCAATCTGAAGGATCAATGGCTTCAATTCCAAATAAAAACTTTGGCACGAAGAGGCACAATGCCTTTCTGAGACTACAGGCAGTTCATGGATTTGTGTGACCAAAGCACCTCCGAGGACAAAGCAAAGATGGTAGAATTCTATCTACACAACATGGACCTCACATACCTGAATGTGTGGGACCCCAAT
Source organism: Pinus taeda (assembly GCA_000404065.3). Lineage (NCBI taxonomy): Eukaryota > Viridiplantae > Streptophyta > Pinopsida > Pinales > Pinaceae > Pinus > Pinus taeda. Next base: position 3,692 of record APFE030132885.1, read on the forward strand.
GCCAAGCTAGGGGATCTGCAATTAATGGCCATGGCGTCATGGATGAACCATGAAGAATTGAGGGCATAAAAATGAAAAGAGCGTTAATAAAAGAGTAGAATGAACCATTGATGATAAGAGCCAAGCCATCAAATCATATGGAACTCATCAACACACACAACCTGCTTGCCAATGAAACTTAGATTTCCCCTAAATATATAGTCAATTAGGAACAAGCCATTGCACACTTTGAAGATATGTTTAGGCTACTTATGGATGACTGTGTGCATGCATGCATGAGAATATGGAACACCCTACCCCACAACTTGCATATCAGAGAATACCATTCCCCCATGAGGCTGAAGGAGGCATTGAAAAGAGTGCTAATGTACAAACACTCCATGAAAAGGCTCAAGGTCAACTGGATTGGCCTCAAACTGAGTCCTCCACTCATATTAAGCATAATGGAAGGTAGAAGAGAAGAATAAGAGAAGGAGCAGTGGAAGGACATACACAAAAAAGCAGGATTTTAAAGGGAACATGAGCAGACCATATCAGAAGCCTGGAATGCCAGGGTGGCCACCAGGGCCATGAAAGATGAAGAGATTGACTAGGTTGCTTAGAGGATGAGCAACACCTTCTATAGGGGGGTGATGATGAACCTCATAAATGAGTAATTATATGGGCTCATTTTACCTCCTAACCTAGTCAAATCAACCATTCTATGAGCTTATTGTATGATTTTCTGATTATATTTATGCTTATAGGGTGAGTTGAGTTAGTTATTATGTCATGTGGTCTAACATGTATTTAATGCAGATTATTGATGGATTTCGAGGTCAAACTCAAGGATCTAGTGGTCAAACTACAACAATAACTTGAAGTAGATAGAGGAGAGGACTTATAGGAGGGAATCCCCCTCATTTATTGCTCCTCACTTCGAATTCCCCTTCATTCAGCTTGGAGTACAAGCAGCCGAATCATGCACTAGAAGGCAGCCGAGCAAGTGGAAGATGATTGATAGTTATATTGAGTTTTGGGAGCCAAGCCTCCCTGATTTTAAGTAAGCTATTGGTAGCTTCAAATATATAAGTAGAGAGGCCTAGGGCCTCACTAGGGTCGACTTTTTTGCTTGTGTAAACTCTGCTCAAATTTTGAGCTTACTATTTTATGACAGTTTGATGTAACCTTGATATTTTTTGATAATGAAGATGGAATTCTTTTTGAGCTAGCACCGAGTTACCTCAGAGGGCTGAAGCTCTTGGGTTAGGGCCCAATCCAAGCAGCCAAGCTTCCCTTGTATTTGTATGCTTTACTTCAGTTTGTAGATTAGTTTGCTGTTAGATGTATTTCTCTTATGGTTAAGAATAGGTTGCTTTTGATGATTTAGTAGCTTGCTTCCATTTATGCTTTTTGTAGCAGGTTAAGCAATGGTCAGAGAAGATTCAAAAGGATAGCAATAGTGCCTTGGCCTCTCTTCCTCCCTCTGGGACCATGATTTGAGGTAAAGACTCTCTTGCTGCCCCAAAAACATAGATTTTCCTCATTCCTAGGACTTCTAGTGTTTGCAGCTCTCTAGTAGATCGATAGTCTAGTTCTGCTTTGCTTTAAATATTCTTTATCATGTTCACTCCCTGATTTACAATAGTCTTTTTTCATGCTTTCCTTTCCTACAACTTTTACCAGCATTTCCTTCTCTACATCATAGTTTAGGCCATTATAATGCAAAACTCTATTTCTCCTAGGATGCACTCATTTCATTGGTTGCTTGATTTTCTTGGTTGACTGTCAGATTCTATGCAACATATCTCTTCCAGTAGTAGGCCAGCTTACCAACAATCACACCCTCCATCTGATCCATGCCCTATAGGTCTCCCAAACCTCACCTCAATTCTACCCTAGTTTCCTTCATTTTTCAGAGAACTTTTTCCTCTCTCCTAGAGCCAAACCAATCATCTTTCTCTCTCCTGGTGACTCATGGTAGACCTTAGGCACCCTAACACCTCATTCCAACCTTCATACACCTTTTCCCCCCACTCTCACACCCTCAAAACAGCGGAAATTTCCCTCGGCCTCCTCCTATAGGCCTCTTGTACTTTCCCTGTTTTCCTCCTCTAGTTTTCTTGCGTCCTCCTATAGTTTTTCTTGTAGGCATTATTTTGAAGGATGAGTGTGGGAAAAGCCTCAAAAAGGCCACCTAAGACCTCCTAGGACCCATCCACACCATCTTACATCCTCCCAAGCTGCAAAACCACCCTTTGACATCACCTGTTCGCTGCCACACTCACACACAATAAATTAGATGCATGTTAAATTCACATAAAAACACATAAAAATTCAAAAATATGTTTTTTTCTTATTTACTTCCAGAAATAACATGGTTAGATGTGGTTTACTTCCTTAAGTAGGCAATGGCATTTATTTCATGGTTTTCATAGTGTTTTTGGCAAAAGTAGAATTAGCTTGTTAATTAGGGTTTACTAGGTTTTGCTTCACATTCCAGTCTTTGTCCTTTCGTAGTTAGAATAGCATCTATAGAGTAATCTTTCTTTCCTTTCATCACACATATATCTCTTCTGAAATCCATAGAAGTTGGATTGAGCTCCTAGTGATCTCGCGCTGGCTGACCAAGTGACAACCTGCAGTGAGAACTAGTACTTATGCATATAGCACTGACGCTTCCAAGTTTGTAACGAACTACCGGGTTGATAAAAGTAGAGTTGGTAGCCCAAGAGTTGCAGCATTCTTGCTGCAATACTGGCACTCATCAATTTTGCTAGGTGTACACTGTATACATCTCAAAAATTTTCTTTAGGAAATCCTATTTTTATTCTATCCAAGAAAAACTCTCTAGGGAATCCCAATGGATGTTTCCCCACATTCATGGATGGCATCCCTAGTAAACCCATTGGAATTGACTAGTGCACCTCACCCAAGGGATTTCAAACAGGGCGCCTGCTAGCACAGAACTAGCCAAATACCTAGTAACATTAATGAAATTCAGTTGGGCTAACCCCTTGGGCTCAATAAATCATAATCAACTACACTATTTTCCATACTAACATATTGATCCTATTTAACATTTTGTTAGAGTAACCATAACAATCCAAGCATGTTCTTACTTTTATTTTCATTTTTAATTCCTTCTTTGGTGTGGTGACAACTTTATATGACTGTATATATGTTTATTTTTTTCAGAGTATATGTTGAAAAGTAGATGCTCTCTTACATTCTACCTTGTCTGTTATGTATTGATGGAGTTCAATTTCATTAGTTGTGACCAAAGAACTGTGTCACACATGTATACAAGGATTCTTGTATCACCATGTATACATGGATTCTTGTATCACTATTTATAAACTGAACATTGTCCTTAAACAAGCAAAGTAGATCCTTAATGCTACATGTTTGTATCTAAGGGAACTTCCAATCTTAATAAATGAGGTGAAATTTAAGTGTTTTTAGAATCCAAATCTCAGGTTTTGTGAATTCATTCATATATGGTCCTAGAAAAGCAAAGTGAAATTTAATTATTTCCAAATATTAAGTTCTGTGAATTCACTCATATTTGGTACAGGAATCTTTTGAGAAAACGGGAATAATTTATTTTAGTTGCATTCAAATTTTCCAAAAATAATACTAAATTTCTCCTTGACTAAAATTCTCCCTGAAATGGCTTGGGGATTGAAATTTTTTAAAATTTTTTAGGGAAACAACCCAAAATACTTTTTCCAGATTAGAGTTTTATAACACTAGGTACTAAAATATTCTTCTATTTTTCTGCTGCAAATGTTTGATAGAGTCTTCCCAAAAATTTATCAGAAAATTAGGTAGTTGCGTTGGATGGACTAAATAATTTTTAATGAATAATCACTTAACATAAATGATATATTAGGTTGCATAAATATATAACTTAGAAGCATGAAATGAAGAAGAAACCTCAATGAGATTGACATATTATTAATTGAGTTGAATGAGGCCAGGAATAACTTTGACTAGAGGGTGTTGAAAATGGCATAATTTTGTTCTGGTTAGATAGATTTAGAACTAAAAATTAGCAGTTTTCTTGCTTGCATAACTTGGGAAGATTTTTGTATCTCAAGTCTCAACCTTATTGAATAGTATGATTTATGCCTTGCAATGTTGAGATATTTTGTGATACCACTTGATAGTAACCTAAACACTTTGGATGAAAATTTAGTTGTGAATTTTACTTGCAAAAGATATAAGTTAAAATATAGATTAATTGTCCCTTGTGTAAAATTTCCTTGAAATTCTGCTACTTCTTGAATTAATAAATCTGAAACTAATTGTTGCATGAAGACAAAAATTATCTCTACCAATTTGTAGTGGAACAAAATAGAAATAAAGCACAGTCACACTATAGAAAAAAACAAAATTTTCTAAGGAACCCAACTGGGAAAACCCTCTGCTAGCTGTAGAAATTTAAAATACTATCCATATTAGACTTTGAGACACCTTCTTCAAGACCAGGTTCATCGATGCTTATTGCTTTCGATATTCATTTTCATAAGCATTAGGGTTGTTGTCCGTCAAATCAGAGTAGCTAGAAAGTGTCTCTTTGATTTCAGAAAGCAGATCAGGATCAACTTCATCCAAGAATCCCCTAGAAGGCTCATCAGTAGCAAGAAGAAAGGGCTTTTTTTATTTTATTTCATCACATGCATCCATCATAATCACTGATTTGTCTTCATTTCTTTCACAATAATTTTCAATGTTAGATGCAAAAGGTAATTTAGTATGATATAATCCTTAGGTAACCAATCTCAGACATATTTTTGGTTAATTTATGTTGTTTGAAGTTTATTGAGTTTGAGTTTTATCATGAAACTACTAGAAGCGTACTATAATGGGTGAGTTGATTATCTTGATAACAATGTTATGGTTTGATCTAGTCCTTGAAAGGAACTTATAGTTGATGGTGAAAATTTCACAAATATCTTTATGTTATAGGCTCTAGCTAGATATATACAGTAACTGCCACTCAAAAGTTGGATGCCATCATTTTGGAGCTTGAGCTTACTCAACTTACCTTTGTTTGGGTTGAAAATGTCATTAGATCTCATTATATCATCTATTACAGAGCATGAATCCAATTTACCTTTGTTTTAGTTAAAAATATAATTAGATCTTTCTATATCATCTTTTGAAGGGAATGAATCCAATTTCTCATAGTCCATTTGCTTGAGGTATAACAAAGCTACTTTAATTCATTAAACTTACTTTTCATATTCTATTTGTTGATTGTTTTTACAGGCCACATTTGCATTAGAAAAGGGGCATATTTAATGAAGTGTGGAAGGAGAGGGAAGCTTTAGTTATGTCCTTTCAAACTTTCTAAGGTATGTAATAAAATTTAAAAAAAATTCTCCATAGAATGTTGTGCTTTAACTTTTTCTTTTGACAATGGATTATTTATGTGATCTCCCCTCTCTTACACACAACCAAAGTCCAAACATACATGGTTTTTTGGGATATGTGGACAATGGACAAATTTACGCTAACCATTTATCTAGAAATTTACACTGTAGAAGATCAAGCATTTACAATTGAATATTTCCTTGCCACTAAATTAGAGTTGAAGAGTCAGACTCATATTTTTCAGGCATATACCTCACTTTTAAATCAATTTATTGCTGACTCTATATAGACCTTCCATGGTAGGGAAAAGAGTGATCACTACCATTTCTTAATCTTTCTGTAGACCAAGTAAAGATTCCAAATGTGAATAAATTAGTGGCTCCTTGGAGAATCCCAAGAGTGGCGCTATTGTAGCAACAAGAAATTCGTTTATTTTGAGTTCTTCATTAGTGCATTGATAGTATATTGTTTATTCCATACAATACCTGAACAGTGTATGATCAAATTACAGTTAAGCCTGTCATAATATTTTGACTTACCCTCTTTTAGAGGGAAACTAGAGTGTGTGTCAGGCTTGCACATCACAATTGTATCATGCAAATTTTACCTGGGACAAGTTTTGTGGATCTAAGCAACAAGATACCTGTTGGAATTCAAGAGGCAACAATACTAAAAAGTGGGAAAGAGGTTTCACAGTTAACTTGGATTTCACATTATGGTTGGAGTTGGTTTGTTGGCAAGATGCTGGATACCCCATCTTCCTTTTTTATGAATGAGTACAAGATTGAATCCTTCGACATATTCCTCGCTCAATTGTCATTAAGTGATGGGTTTTCTCAGAAGTGCTGCACACTTATAAAATTTATTAGAGTTGTTCTTGAGTCTTCGGAGGTGGTTAGCTTTTCAAATCACACACGTACAAGAAGAGGAGAAATAATATGCCCGACTAATTTGAAGTTATCTACCTATGAATAGAGTGCTCCAATTCATAAACCTGATGACTCGCTCTACTTCTTTCTAGTGAACAACTTTGGGACTTGCCATGAGTGAGACAATTCCAACCCCATAACTATAAATTTCTTATTTAAATCTATACCCAATAGATTAGAATCTGCACAAGGAGAACTCCATTCTTATTTCGAAAGAACCTTCAATCGACTTGTACCATTCTATTTAATATTTTCTGGATTTATTCGAATCCTTGGTCTGTGACATAAATATGCAACAAGCTACCTTGCATTTTTTATACTAACACTCCTAAAAAATAATAAAGTATGCCCAAATCTATCATTTCAAATGATCTATGTAGCTCACCTTTTGGTTTTTCAATTATCGAAGTTGTTACCTATATTGATGAGAACTTCTACAATCGATACCATAGTGACAATATATGTTATAGTTTTATTCGTGTTTCTCTGAAGGTGTTTCTCCTTCAGGAGAGCAACAATACACTGTAGTTTCCATTTAGGGGAGAAGTGTACCCAGTAGTAACCTTGGCCTCTGCGCAGATGGGTTGAATGCACATTAGACTCTATCTGTTGTTTTGAAGGTGTTTCTCCTTCAACAATACTTCATCTTAGTAGATACTTTCAGTCTGCACCTTTAGCATATGAATGCAACCTTGGGATACATGTTGTAGATTATAGTTTTCCTATGAGGTTGTAGCAGCAACGAAAGAAGTGCATCTATTTTAGGCATATTTAGTATGCTTTTATAGTTTGACTTAGATGCTCACTTTTCTTAATTTAGGTGTTTTTCTTAGTTCTGTTTTATGCAAATATTTATCTTTAAGAAAAGTGCACAGTAGAGAAGGGTTCTATATTTTGAGCAGAGGACACACTTCTAGGTAGGAGGTACTCTATTCTAGGAAGCTTTTACCATGTAGGTTAGGTGCTTTATCTGAGAATCCCAAGAGGTGCTATTTTAGCAACAAGAATTTCATTTATTTTAAGTTCTTCATTAGTGCATTGATAGTATATTGTTTATTCCATGCAATACTTCAATATTGTATACAACCATATTTAGTATGCTTTTATAGTTTGACTTAGATGCTCACTTTTTTTAATTTAGGTGTTTTTCTTAGTTCTATTTTATGCACAGATTTATCTTTAAGAAAAGTGCACAGTAGAGAAGTGTTCTATATTTTGAGTAGGGGACACACTTCTAGGTAGGAGGTACTCTATTCTAGGAAGCTTTTGCCATGCAGGTTAGGTGATTTATCTGAGAATTCCAAGAGGTGCTATTGTAGCAATAATAAATTCGTTTATTTTGAGTTCTTCATTAGTGCATTGATAGAATATTATTTATTCCATACAATAGCTCAATATTGTATAATCAAATTATAGTTAAAATTGTCATAATATTTTGACTTACCCTCTTTTAGAGGGAAACTAGAGTGTGTGTTAAGCTTGCACGTCACACTTGTACCATGCAAAATTTACCTGGCACAAATTTTGTGGATCTAAGTAGCCAGACACCTGTTGGAATTCAAGAGGGAACAATACTACAAAGTGGGAAAGAGGTTTCACATTTAACCTGCCTTTCACATTATGGTTGGAGTCGGTTTGTTGGCAAGATTTTGGATACCCCAACTTCCTTTTTATGACTGAGTGCAAGATTGAATCCTTCGACATATTCCTCGCTCAATTGTCATTAAGCGATGGGTTTTCTCAGAAGTGATTCACATCTATAAACTTTACCATAGTTGTTATTGAGTCTTTGGATGTGGTTATCTTTTCAAAGCACACACGTACAAGAAGACGAGAAATAATATGCCTAGCTAATTTCAAGTTATCTTCTTGCGAATAAGGTGTTCCCTTCCATAAACCTGATGACTCGCTCTACTTATTTCTAGTGAACAAATTTGGGACTTTTCATGAATTGTGAGACAATTTCAACCCCATAACTATCAGTTTCTTATTTAAAGTTATACCCACTAGATTAGAACCCACACAAGGAGAACTCCATTCCTGTTTCAAAATAACCTACAATCGATTTATACCATGCTATTTAATATTTTATGTATTTCTTCGTATCCTTGGCTTGTGACGTAAAGGCGCAACAAGTTACCTTGCATTTTCTATACTAACACTCCTAAACAATAATAAAGTATGCCCAAATCTATTATTTCAAATGATCTATGCATCTCACCTTTTGGTTTTTCAATTATCGAAGTTGTTACCTATATTGATGAGATCATCGATAACTAAGGCCATAATGACAATATCTATTAGATTTTTATCCTTATTGCACTAAAGGTGTTTTTCCTTCAGCAACGCTACAATACATTATAGTTTCCATTCAGCAGAGAAGTGTACCTAGTAGCAGCCTTGGTATGTGTGCAAATGGGTTGAATTCACAATAGAATTTATCTATTGTTTTGAAGGTGTTTCTCCTTCAATAGTACTTCATCTTAACATATCCTTTCAATCTACACCTTCAGAAAATGCATACAACCTTGGGGTACATGCTATAGATTTCGGTTTTGCTGTGAGGGTATAACAACGATGAAAGAATCACATCGATTTTAGGCATCTTATTGTTGTTGTATGAAAATATGCTTGTCTAGTGTCTCTCAAACTTATATAGAGCCATATTTATTATACTTTTATAGTTTGACTTAGATGCTCACTTTTCTTAATTTAGGTGTTTTTCTTAGTACTATTTTATGCACATATTTATCTTTAAAAAAAGTGCAGAGTAGAGAAGGCTTCTACATTTTGAGCAGGGGACACTCTTCTAGGTAGGAGGTACTCTATTCTAGGGATATTCTATCATGCATGTTAGGTGCTTTATCCTAGACAGATTTCCAAGTCATTGCCTTCTCGACAAAGTCCCTACCAGACAAGACACTGGTGGATAGAGTTCCAAGTCCCTAAATTTTCCAAAAATCTACCTAACCCTAGCTATCTAGCCTAAAATCCTTTACATTCCAGTCATCTCTTGGCTATGATTTCATAGAGAGCCCTCTCTGGTTTGGTAGGGTTAGCTACTAAACTAAAAGCTTGGCCTGTGGTTACCTCCGTCGATCTCTTCATCAGCTTGGGACATTATGGAGAATAACAGAGGGCATGACAACTAGGGAGTGCCAAGGTGTTCTAGTGAATGTAAGGTTCCCAAGTCATGGAAAAATGCAATGCTAGTTGTGAGGTCATGACTGCCAAGGTGTGTTAGGGAATGCGAGGGCATGCTAAGATGTGCCAGATAGTACGAAGACATGTCAAACAAGCTAAGATGTGCCAAGTGCTAAGGCATGCCAAGATGTACAAGGGTTCCAAGTCCCTGCCTCCTCTTCTTCCATATGATATCCACTTATGACATTTCCTTTGCAATATTTGGTGCATTTGATCATTATAGGTCATTTATAGGTTATAAATGTCTTCAGAGTTTCACTTCTAATTGAGTATTCAACTGAACATATTGATTCTATTATATATAACTATTTCCCCTCCACTCAATTTTCATAACTTCAATAACCATTAGGTAGGGACCTACATCTTCGATGTTGCTTTGCTTGTTTAGTAAAATATTGTTGAGACTTTAATTGATTGAAAGTTGTAGAATTTACAATTTATGAAGTTTCAAGGTCTAATTTAAAAAAATATAATTCTTTAAAGGGTGCTAGCTCAATGGAAGAGCACCTGCTTTACAAGAAGGAGGTTGGTGGTTCGATTCCATCGTGCCCTAACACCCATATGGAATGGCGATGATCAATTTTTGGTGACGGAGGCTCTTTTGACCATCACCAATGAGCTTTGGTGACATTTTTCAACCCTCACAAAAAATATGAAATGGTGATGGTCAACGAACGCCACCATATATACGCATCAATAGTGATGACCCTCAAAGGTCCATAACCATAAATCGTTGTTGTTGATATAAATGGTGACAGTCATTGTCCGTCATTATATTCATTATTCGTGATGGACATTGAATGTCACCACAACACCTATACTTCTAGCAATGCGGCTTTTGGTGATGGTAAATGAATGTCACCATATATATGCACCAATAGTGATGGCCATTAAAGATCCATCACAATAAAACATTATTGTTCATATGAAATGGGGACGGTCGCTATCTATCATTATAATCAATATTCATGATGGACCTTGAATGCCACCATAACACCTATAGCGATGCCACCTTTGTCGATGTTCAGTTTTTGGTGACCGAGGCTATGGTCTGTCACCATTGCTCATATGCAATGGTGACAATTGCTATCCGTCATTATAAACAATTATTGGTGACGAACTTTGAATGTCACTACAACATCTTTAATTTTGGCGATGCCACCTTTGGTGACATTCAGTTTTTGGTGATGGAGGCTATGGTCCATCACCATTGCTCATATGAAATGGTGTCGGTCGTTATCCGTCATTATAAATCATTATTAGTGACGGAATTTGTATGTCACTACAACACCTATACTTTTGGCGATGCCACCTTTGGTGATGTTCAGTTTTTGGTGACGAATTCTCTTTTGACTGTCACCAATGAGCTTATGGTGACATTTTTTGCACCTCACCAATGTCCTTTTTTCTTGTAGTGAGTGGTTATTAGGATCCTTGCACTGGTCTACTATGCCTGCTGTCATTTTATCTTCCCCCCCTTTAGACTTCTTCTTCCCCTCCTTATAAGCATCCTAGCAATCCTTGTGGGTTGATCCACTTGATTTCCCTTTCTTATAGCCTATGTTCTATAGTTAATGTGCTTGTACACAAGCCTTGTCCACTGATATAGGATTAAACAATATCACTTGCTTCTGTGGATGGCTATGTATACCTCATAGATTCTTGAAGAGTATATCTGGGTTCTTTAGGGATATACTAGCATTATTGATCCAGGTGGATATTGGTGGCCACCTGCCTATTCCACTTGGACCCCCACCATTGTTTCTTTTAGTTTTTCAATTTCCTTATTTGTAGCACAATTTACTATTTTTGGCAGTTTTTCTGGCCCTGAACTTTCGAAGTCATTTTGAGGCCCTAAACAATGTTTTTTGGGAAAACTAGGACCAACATGGGTTATTGACCATGTTGGTCACTCAAAATTTGTAGTCCTTGGATAGATATTTTTAACGAGGTATTGTGTGCATCAAATGGAGATCGTATGCCAAATTTACAACCTCGGGAAGTTGATGTACCAATTTACCCAAATGGGCCCATAGTTTGGCACTTCATCTCCTAGGGTTAGGTTTTTGGATGTTTAGGTTTTTCCATTATTTCTCAATAAAAAATAGGCCTTTGAGCCTCATTGTAACACAGTTCAGAGACATGTAGCTGCCACATCTCTTCTCAGAGATAAGCTACCATCACTCGAGCTAGTCTTATTTCCATTCTATTTGTAAGCATATTTCAGTATTTTACATTCATGAAATGAAGTGTTATTTCTACTACATATTTTTATTTAGGGTTATATCTATAATTTGTTTCATTCCTGTTTAAATCTGGATCAGTGGTATTAGAGAAGTCCGTTCTTTCTCTATTTTTCTTTGCATGTCCCCAACGAGGTCAGGATATAAGGAGTTAGGGCTTGAACTGGTCGAACCTTTGCAAGACCGACCTTGCAAATCTCGACGGTCTCCCATGGCAGAAATAAAGAAATATGAGGGGGTAGGAGATCCTATCAAAATCTTGCTCGAAGAAGCCCTTGAGTGAAAAAGGAATGTGATGATGGACAACTTTTCCCAGGTCCTTTAGTGGCTACCCAAAGGGCGATGCATCTACTTCCAACAACTACTCTGGAAGTGCCACACCCTTTAAGGTACAAGTTAACTTTGAAATTCCCATATTTGAGGGTCAGATAGATGCATATGCTATAGATAAATGGTTAAATATGTTAGAAGGATATATTTATGTTCATGATTTTTCTAGCTGGGAAAAGATCACTTTTTCACTTCTCAAAGTAATCCCCCACATCAAGGACTGTTGGGAAACCTAATGTGAGCAAAGGGATGAAAGTATGAACTCACCTTTTTCAGCCGTACCCACTTGGAACTCATTCTGAAATTCCATCAAGGAGTAGTACTATCATGTCGGGAGCTATGATGATAAATACATAAAGTGGAAAATGCTGCGACAGGGAAGGGATCAAGATGTGTCGGAGTTTACCAATGTTTTTCATACCCTTAGCACAAAGTTGGGTATCAAGGATTCTAAGAAGCATTTGGTTCTCAAGTATTGCGGTTGCCTACACAAGTACATCTAGGATGAGATGGAGTTCCTAGACATCTCCTTGCTCGGCATGGCATACTGATATGCTGTCAAAATTGAGCAAAATTTTAAATAGAAGAAGCGAGAATTTGGATCTGCGAATCCGAAGCAAGGGAAAGGTGCCCCCAAACCGCAGAACAAAGGAAAAAGCCAAGGTGGGGTGGCCCAGGACAACTCGTCAAAGCCGCAAGAAAAGAATAAAACTGCGAAGCTGAAGAAGGACATGGGAAAGTGGTGTGAGTTCCATAAGAGCTCCACTCATGACACAAGTGAGTGTCGAGCCAAGTAGTCATTGGTGGCCGAGCTAAGGGCTTCAGAATTAGATGCATGTTCCAAATCTGAGTCAGAACCCGACCAGGGGAATGAAAAAGGGAATCAAATTATCAATGCTGAGCCCAACGCCACCATTGTGACCATGAAGATCTAGAAGGAGGAACCCAAAGATCCAAAGGAGGAGGAACACCTCTTCCACTCCCATATGTGGGTAATGGGTTCCTCAATATAGTTCATTGTCAGCAGAGGGAGCCAAAAGTGTTGAGATTGCAACAAGATGATGGAGCTTAGTGAAAAGAGTCGCCTTCACTAAGTGGGCCCGCAGGCAAATTATGGCGCAAAGTCTATTTTTAGACTATGTCTATTTTTAGACTATGTCTATTT